>JAQJVL010005815.1:0-32670 GCA_035578905.1 Stictocephala bisonia | reverse complement strand
GGGGGGACCGAGCATGGGACCATCCTTTCAATCCCCCAAACACTTTGTATCTATTTAAAACTGTAAGAAATAATAGTGGCATCACTACATGTCATTAGACATGCACTTTATAGGAAAATAAAAACAATATTACTATTCACAATACCGTCTTTTATTGACTACATATTACCCTTTATGCCTTACAAAGGCATTATATTGTAGGTCCTCAAGACCTGCTATTTTAGAAACTAATCATAATAATAACACAAAACATTACTATTAATACCAATATAAACCAATTAATCGCAACAATAATACAAAAACAAAACCCGACATATCAAACATACAAAATAACTATATAACTAACAAATGAATATCTACACAAAATAATACAAATCTTCAAAAACACAATCATCCATAACAAATGAATATCTACACAAAATAATACACATCTTCAAAAACACAATCATCCACCACTCATACATATCACCCGCAAACCATGACCACTAAACGCACCCGCCCGCTCCGTCTACAGGTCCCGCGAAAATAGGTTCTTTAGCTCCGTCCCGAACGAGGGCCTTCGCCTATAATTGTGATATTGTCAGGAAGCATATTCCATAATCGGCACCTGGATACAGTGAAAGACCTATTGTACAGAGCAGTGCGGTGAATTGAGACTGATAGTAAAAGGGTTCCCTGACGAGTGTTTCTAATGCTTATTTCAGAAATGAACCTGAAACGCTCGGACAGATAGCTCGGAGGTCTGTAATTTAAAACGTTATGAAGAAGAGTACGTACGTATGTCTGAATACAATTTCTTGCAGTGAAGACTTGTCACGTTCCAGCATTTGTAAAATCAATCATTGCTCTTGTATGCTTCTTCGTACAAGCTAGCGAAGTCATTAGGGTCCTGTGATACGGACAACTCTCCTTCAGTCAGACGGTACGTCGTAGGTATCGCAGTGATGGCAAGCTCGCCAGATCCGTGAAGATATGGCGGCAGGGGACCTCTAGGTACTTCATCAGGCTCGTAATCTTACCGGTACCTTTTACAAAGATACGCCGTGTACCGCTGAACAGCCTGACGGTCTCCGCAGACAGTGAAAAGGGTTAATGGGTTTTCTCTATGAAATAGTCAGTATCTAACGAAGTATTATTAGTTTTCTTTAGTATAGAATATATATTTTTGTTATTTCCTTTCTAATAATAAATTATATGCAAGTACCTTTCTAAGTTAATTTGTCTGATTAAATTGTAATGTAACGTTAATTTTACTATTTTACGTACAGGCATAAAAAAGCCTATGTAAAACATTCATTTCCGATATATTAAATTGTTAACCAATAATAATAATGATAATCGTTATTTCCTTCACAAAATGAAGTTTACATAACAAGACATTGTAATATCACATACATTCATAGTCATTAAAGATACCAACGTAAGAATGTATTAAGTACATAAAAACAGAACAAGGTAACAATAGGCTTAACATAATACCAGGTCTGACCTTCGCATTGGATAATAAAATAATTACCTCTGAGAAAAACAAAGATGTAAACCTCCAAGGCTAAGCCTGTGTGGAGGAAAATCCATATTATTATTTAAATGCGTTATAAGCTGTTGACACCATAGCAAGACATACACTATTGTTCTTAATAAGTTATATTAGATGTTTCCAAACCAATTCTTAAAATGTACATTTCTTTTAATTCAATTACTTTACATAACAGTAGATGTTTTCCAGAGCCTATTAAAGTCCATACTCTCCACCAGGTGTATTTTGAAGGAAATTGTTCAGGAAGCGTCATATAAAAACAAAAGAAAAACCTTTAATGAATACGTTTCACATACACCTTTTTTACCATCACATTCCTTTACGAATACCACACAAATAAAGTATATTTAATGGAAAATAAAACACACAAAGCGCATATTTGTTTATTCACACGTTGAGTCTAGTTAAAACAATGTTTCAATGTATTCAATACATTTATTTACAATATATGTTGAACATTCAATGCAATAGTGTTTAAACACCCAACTCGCAAATATGCAGCCGTGATAATGAAGCGGCGGTCCAGATGTTCGGGTATGGTGGTGGGTCCCATCCCGCGTGGATATGCAGGCGCCGTAAAATGCTGGCAAGCGTGTATCCGACTGCATTCATCTAGTAACAAATACATACAATTAATAACAAGACACGTTCTCAAATCAATTAGTAGTATAGAAAATGCTAAACCAGTATTGTTTATTTCAGCCGTTAATTCGAAAACATGAATGTATTTTAAATATGACAGTTCAAAGTCACTAGTTTCAAAACCTCGCATAAAATGTAACATTAATATTATATAACAAATGACAATACATTACCCCTGTCAACAGTTCAAATATGTTATACTTTGTATGACGATCGTTTCAACATTACAATGTCTTCTTCAGATATGAATAAAGGTTATAAACAGAAATTGTATAAGTTGACATCGTACAAATATAGAAAGATGTATTTATGTTTGTTCATAGTCTATATAGTATTTAATATTCTTTATTTATTGTCCATTTATAGTATATTTGTTTTATATAGGTATATACACTATATTACCTATTTATTATTCCATTGTGTGTATTGCTGTTAGAGTTTATTTGTACCGTTATATATTTGGATTATACATAAGTTACATGCACATAATTGATTTCATTTGTTGTCGTTGTTATTTATTTGTTTGTTGAATTGTTCATAGCCTATATAGTATTTAATATTTCCTATTTACTGCCGATGTATTATATATGTAACATCACTATATTGTTCTCCGGACTCTCCCCTCTCTTCAATTTACAGTAAGAGCAGTTTGTAATTGTCTTTAACTATGTAGAACGTCTTAGTCTGGTTTATTTCACAAAGCTGCGATATTGTACGGAAATTCAAAATTGAATTGGTAACGTTGAAGCTCTGTGAATCGGGATTTGATAAGTGTTTGCATGCAATCTGTGATAACATGGGTCAAACTCAGGCCCATTATTATTCATAATCTTTATCAATGATATAACTGGGTGTATAGAAAATGGCAAAATACTGCTATATGCGGATGATTTACAAATGTATACAGCTATTAGAAGTATAAATGATTGCTCGAAATTACAGAGTGATATAGACAGATTATTAATATGGAGTGAAACTGACTTACAATTTAATATAGAAAAACGCGCTGTTATGTCTATAACCAGAAAAACAGATATTAATATTATCTATTATGCATATAAAGTGAACAACGAACAAGTATATAGAACATCAAAGCTCAAGGACATTGGAAGTGTATTTGATTCAAAATGTTCATTCGCGGAACGTATTATATCCACTTGCAAATCAGCTTATTCGATATTGGGCTTCGTAAAGCGCTCCGGTAATTTCTTACAAAGGTCGGCCTCACTTAGATTACTCGTCTTTTCATTAGTACGGTCCAAACCGGACTTCGGAGCTATTGTTTGGTACCCACATGCAAATTACCTTTCAGAAGAAACGTTTAAGGTTTTTATATTATAAAGAGTTTGGACATCACACCACAGTCATTCCTTATTCTGAGGTACTGGGTATATTCCATATTGATACACTGGTCAAGCGACGTAAAGTTATTTGTTTACCTTATCTCCACAGTTTAGTGAATGGATCGCTTGATAATAAGTGTTTACTCGCGCAGCTGAATATAGCCGTCCCTCGTCCTACCTCCCGCACCTGTCGCTTATTCCAAACATGTGTTTCTATCACAAATGTAGGGTATTACACTCCTTTGAATATAATGCATAGGCTTCACAATGAATATGCTTCTGATTTGGATATATTTAGCACATCCAATACATTATTTAATAAACAATTATATTCGTCAATAGATTAATAACCCTCCATCACAGACTGTTAATAGTATTGCATGTTATTTAAATCTACATATTTTTATTGGATTGTATCGTCTCTGTTTCTCTTATCATTATTTATTTGTGTGTATATGTATTAATCCGAAACCTTGTACTGTTATTTCTATTCATATGCATGTGCACTACTACTACATATTTATGCCTTCTTGGTCTGGGTCTGGTCTCAGATCACCAGTTGATTGCATGTAAATTATGTTAATTTGAATATTCTAAATATATGGACATTCAAGTAAATCTATGCATCGGTAATGGTTACATTTGTTGTCGCGAAAATTATAAAATATCTGCATGTTATTACTAGATGTTAGTATTAGATTGTTATTGTAATTGGCTGTAAAGCTGTAATGAAGCATTGTAAAGGTAAATAAATAAATAAACATAGAAGTACTGTGTCCTCATTACGTCTTCCGGAGAAGGGCTTTGCCATAGCTTACTTATAATGTTAATTTCGAATAGAATTCCATTTCACACTATCAAGGAAATAATACATTCATAGGGAATGATTTCCTGGCGTAATCTACATTCGCTAAACACAGAAGAGTCCCCTGTATCTGAAAGTGCTTCGAGGCAATTTGCTACGTCTTGTAGCTTTCCCTTCTGCACTCCCACGTGTTTCTGATAAAAGCTTGGGTGTTAAGTTTACTCTTGCTTTTTACTCTTGCTTTTAGTACTGCCCATCTCACCTAAGAAGCTGAAGTGTGTACAACCACAAAAGAGTTGTACACTTTCACAACAGCGTTTAGCTGAAGAGTTACATTGATAATGTCACGGCTTTGTGAAAATAGCTATTGAATTTATGTTGTCACCATATCGGATGCCTTGTACGATTCGTTGTTTATTTGCACTCACGGTAACTTTAGGTTTCTATATTGAATCCATAATCTATATATTTTCTGAAACTAGATACAATTTAGGACATTTTTGCTATCTCATATTTAAAAATGTATTATCACAACATTGTATCCAATGGGTACCCCCATCCCCTTTCGCGACCTATAAAAAGCATTCCAAAGTAACGTACCATAAAAAGATCAAAGGTATCGTTAGGTTACGATTTTATACAATATCTGGTAGCCTACATTCTTGAGATCGTTTTTATACCATAAACAAGTAGTATCATTACGATTTACTTATTTTTATGAATCGTGTAAAAACATCTTACAAATTAGCCAAAGGCCCCGACCCAATATTGAAAAATATAGTGACCGGATCGAGGGGTAAAGGAAAAGTAACATGCTTTGCAGATAACAAAGCCTATTCATAGATGATATACAGAAATCCAAAACGTAAGAAATAGTACTTACGCTAGGAAACAGTTGTGTGGGCGGTGGCTGTACGTCGGCTGTGACGTACCAGAGCGTACCCTCTAGATCCGATGTCACGGACGGGTCGAGCGTGTGATTATAGTTGTAGACAAGACCGTCTGAGCCTATCTGTTGGTCTAGCTGCTGATGTGGGTTCTGTTGTCCGTTGACAGCCGGTCGTAGTGGATCATATTCATCAACTCCAGCTGGTGGTAATTTCTTCAAGTACCCGTTGGATGAATTCATCGCATCGGCTCACTATTGCGGCTTACGATTACAACACGTTAGATTGCTGATTGCACCTTGTAATCTTCAGCGTATCCGGCTGCACTCATCTAATAACAAATGCATACAATTAATACAACGACACGTTCTCAAATCAATTAGTAATATAGAAAGTGCTAAACCAGTATTGTTTACGTTTGAAATGGGTTATATTTAAAAACGGAAATTTCCACTATTTACAGTGTTAAGCGAAGATAGTTGTAATGAGTTAGTAGAGCATACGAGACCACCTACAAAGCACACATTCCTAGTGGTGACATTCTAAAGCATGTCTGATAGTAAGTTAGTTAATGTATGGAAGGCAGATTCAATTAAATTGTAAATGCAGTCCATTGTTTCCGCATGAGTATAGAGACCTTTCTACAATTGTTTGTGGTACATCACAAACTAGGTAGGGATATAATAAGTATAATATATGTTAGTCCCAATAATAATAAAGAAAAACATCCATAACATGTTTGTTTATTTATTAATAAATTAATTTCACGTTGACAATAATATAAGTGAACGTAATTGGTCGGTAGCGTAGTTAGTTCAATCCCGGCTTCATGTGCTAAAGGTTCTCAGTTCTATCCCAATCAGAGTCAATACATTTTGAGAAGGATCAGCTGATAACCACCGGCTGTTCATTTGTCATCGGTCTATTAATTAATGACCCTTTCTAAGGAATAGTCGACCTTACATTGTAACAATGACTGCATTCGCTCATATACACTCATCGCATTCATTCGAAATCTATATTCGCCCATATCTTGACGATCGGCGTCTTATGAATAAATAACAAACAAATTGGGTGTGCGTCGGACCACACGGTGGAAGTTATACGTCTTTGGCCATTCCCATACATCCACTCTCGCACACAAACAGACAGGATATATAAATGAAATATAGGACATTTTTCAATATTATTCAATATATTATACGTGACTTCATTATTAGTAATTTCTTCGATTAACAATCGATAGTTCTTAAAAATCTGTTCTTACATTTCAACGTGACGCGGTTTCTCGACCAACATCCAATCCCAAAGTGTCCAACGGGCGCAAAGAAGTATACCTTCAATAAACGTAAACTATGATAACAAGCTAAAAACATCATGAGTTACAATTTGTTATCGTGTTGTATGATGTGCTTACCTAATTTATTGCATTGTGCACCATACAACTGTTTACGTTATTGAATAAACAATGTTTAGAAATGTTTTATATTTATTAATTAATAGCCCAATGACAAATGAACGGCCGTTGATTTAAGTAGATTTATAGTAACTAACAGTTTGGTTATGAATTATATAACAAACATCTGCATGTTAGGCAAAAATGGCCTCCCGCTGGGAAAGAATAACTGCCGGTTCGAGGATTAAAAACGTCTTGTGTGCAACGATAGTAATGTATACGTTAAATGTATAAACATGAACAAAAGGATATTTGTCTCCGAGGTAAAGAGATCTTTATGTACATACCTTTTATTTTGTGTTTTAATACATCATAATTATGTCGCATATCTCTTTAATTTATAACCCATTACTCACATATTGTGTAGATACACTTAATTGTTTAAAGGAAATAGGTCAACTTTAGTAAAGGGCCTTTTTTATTAGAATAAAATATTAATCCAAAATCGACTAATGTTGAATGTTACCAGGGGCCTGTTTCACGAAAGTTACAAGTTACATATTCACTATTTCACTAGTACAGGTAGTTGTAGTTACAATTTCACAAGTACAGGTGTTTCTTGAAAGCACTTGTTACTTTTATAATAAAAAGTCACAGTTGTGAATAATTGTCACAAGTCAGCTGATTATTGTTACAAGTTTATTTTAATGTTTACATTTACATAGCTTTTGGAATTATACTTTAAAACTATGTTAATAATAATAATTAATTATTATTTTTTTTACTATCATAAAAAGGAAGGCAACATTATTTTTTTTAAAGAATTTATAATTCGCAAAGATTTTTTATTTGAATTATATTTAAACATGTCAACTAAAGATGACAAAGTTAAAGATTGGAAAGTTGTACATGAGAAGGCGTTAGCTTTTGGCTCGATCCCGGCCAATAAAGACGGATTATGTCCACATAAGAGACAAACACTGGCAAAACGTGAAGAAGTACAGATGTGGTTTTAAGGGTGAATTGTTAAAGAATATGTAATATATTGGGGAAAGACTTATAAGGAACAGGGGCCTTGCCGATTTATTTGCTTACAATTTTTTTTCATACTAGATACGTAGCTAAGAAACAAGTACATGATAGTTTTTTTTCAGCGGAAAAGCTGAAAATAAAAATAAATCAACCGGAAGTTGATATATTTATTATTTTTTTTAATGCAATGAAACTTTCAGTTATGCATATGTCCATATATCAAATATTTAGACCTCAAGTCTTAAATGTTTTTAATGCAAGTCTATCTAGTGTTATACCTCATTGTGAAGGTCTTTGTACAATACTAAAGTACAAAACTGAGATCAAAAGAATGGCCTGGTCAGAAAATACAGCCTCTCTAAAAGAATTTAATGTCATATAATTACTAATACTTCTTAGCTATACGGTTATTTATTTATCCCTGTTGTTGGGCATGTTGGTGATTGTTTACAATAGTAACTAAAGACTACGTTATAAAAATAATTATAATATTTAACAAAAATAAAAATAATAAAAACCACTTTGGACAGTAAGTATGACCTAAAAATAGTTTAAGAACATTATTATACTCATTTGCTACGCATTTTTTTTGTTTTAAAATTATTTAATTTCTCATATGTTGTCAGTAAAATTATAGCTGCAAGAAGTAATAAACTAGTAGAAGTATTGGTTATATGACGTTAGTTCTTTGATAGGTTGTATTTTATGATTGGATCACCCTTTTGACCTCATATTTTTACAATACTTGAGTAAAAATGAGTAAAAAAAAGCCAAGCACAAAAGAATAAAAACATTGTAACAAGTCCTCTTATAAAATTTACCTATGTTTCACAATAGGTTAAAAATAGTTTTACATTTAACAAGTGTAGACATGTAACTTGTAACAATATAAAAAACACAGTAGTGAATCGGTGAAATTGTACTTGTGAATCAGTAAATTATTACTGGTTACTACTACACTTGTAAATTTGTGTTTGTGAAACACCTGTAACTGATATTTTTACAGGTTTGTAAAAATTTACTGGTGAATATGTAACTTGTAACTTTCGTGAAACAGGCCCCAGATATATATTTTGCTAGTTTGTAAATAATTCAGGTTCGTGACAGTTGATCATATGTTTGGTTAACCTTTGTACATAATGGAATTAAAGGGTTTGTCTATATTATTAATAGAATACAAAGTTTGTGAAATGTGATTATATCAAACATAAATGTACAAGTCTTATATTCGATGTCCTTTCAATGACAATAGATTATTTTTGGATTCTATAATATCTTGCAAAGTTAAGATGTCCAATGTCTCTAGACATGTTTTAAGATTTCAATAGCTAATTTACATTTAAAGTATTTATTAAAGTACATTTAATAAATAAGTACTGTCCTTATGAAGTAGGTATTTAAAGATAGTCTTACATAGATAGAACCACTTACCCGGCCTTTGCTGTGTCTAGGTGACGTCGAACCAATGAAACAACCAACTCTAGGCGAGTGCCCATCCTTATATACAACAGCCCCTCTTATGACATCGCCTATCCGTTAATGCACTTCCATGTCAAGGCGATGCAACAACTGCATTACCCAACCCCACCCTCGGCAGGCATTACACAACGTTGCATGGAAATCTCGGTAACTGACGAGGCCGGTCGAAACGGAACAAAATCCATTGCTTCTATATATACACGTTATATACGTTATTTGTCAGAAAATAGATTCATTATTGAAGCAGTATATACACTAACAGAAGGTAATAAAGCAACGTCACCTTAGGAGACTTAAATATAAATGTATTAGATTCATCTTCCATACAAACTCTGAATTGAATAAATTATTTATCCCTTCAATAAATGTTTATAGTTCATACAACATAGGACTATTACTGGTCACAGTTTCCTGTAGCGTGACCGGTTTTGGGTTTACGATATTACATTCAACATCTGTAGGATTGTTTATCTTTACAGTATTGATGTTAAATAAAAGTGTGAAGACATTACCATTTACCAAACCAAAATGGTAGCCATTTGAAAGTTTCAACCCTTAATAACGTTTAAAAGGGTATGTTTAGTAAAACACTATACGACACTTAAAGGAAACCCCTTTTAATTACAAACATTTCGGTTCCTTATGTAAACTTGTACAATAAGTGGTTACAGAAAACATTGCAATAATGTAAACCCATATCCTTGTAAAATCCACGTACTTTTGTTTTACATTAGTACAGAAAGTTAAACTATGACCACTTTACTTATCAGCTGATTTATATCTAACAGCTGTTAATAACTTAACTAAAAATCAAATATTGTGTTGATTTGTTTACTGCACTTTACAAGTAATGTAATAGAGTTTTCTTTATTGTTATTCATTCACATCCATAAATAGTAAGTTTGTTTGCAGTATTCATGTTTTTTAATTTAATTACAAATAACTTCTACTAAAGATGGAACAATTTACTGTAGCTTAATATACTGATATTCATTACATGTACGGGTTAGCTGATGGGAATGCCAGTTTAGCAAGAATATTGTACGTAGAACGTTTTCCTTCTAGACATCAAAAGGTTCGCAATGTGTTCAGTGCAGTGTTCACCACGGTCTCCGAGAAAGTGGCCGTGCTACCCTGACGTCGTGGAGGTCAGGCCGACTATAGGTCAGAACACATATCACCCGGAGAGTTAGACCGTTATAGAGATGAACAATACTTTATAAAACCAACAGATAGACTGACAGACGGAAAATAAGCAAGATAGGACTATACATTATATGATGAAAACCGTTTAGCTTGAGCTATAATATAACCTAGTAAACGTTTGGTCACTTATTACGGGACACCCTGTATAGGCCTAAATACAAAATAATTTAAAACGGTTCTGTATACACTTGATATAAAGTAAAAGAACATCAGCGGATAACATATTAATCTCAATATTTGAAAAACACATTCCTTTTTTAACGTGACACACCGCACATGAGTGGATCATTGGTATATATATAACAACATAGACATCGATAGTTTGGGTAGGTGGGCGATTACCACTGCATGTGAGCTGACATTTTACCGTATCTTACGTACACACTTAAATTAACGGCGCTGGTGTGAAACCGCTACATAGGCGACATACGTGATGCAATGTGATTATGTAAAGTTGCATCTTGAGTGAAAGCGCAACGTATTGCATCATGTCCATTACAGGTACATATAGGATGCACTGTAACACTAGTACAATGTTGCAACGGTACAAGTATTTTACTACGGCAAAATGACGTATACATATCCTATGGGTCAAGCGATGAATTGTCGTTTAAAGACAAGTTCAATTCAATTTATTTTTTCAAACATACGGACAATACTAATAATATTTATATTTTACCGATTGAATGTTAGTAATGGATAACCATTATATGCCAATGTATAACTATATGTATATAAAACTCTATAAATAGTCTTAATTTATTTTATACTAACTGCGGTGCTTTAGTCGTTTTTAGTTCCTCGTTTGGTTTTTGATATAAAAGGTGATTTTTGCAAACTGTAGAATGATCTTCGTACTGTAGCATGGCCGTGTTTTGGAACAAATCGTGAATATGTTAATTTCATATGAAACTAAATAACACGAATTGTTCATAAGTAATTGTTTACAATTCCGTTTCTATTACAATCCAATATTTGTATGTTAGTAGGTAATTACTGTACATTCTATTATGAGTAAAGGAACATAACATTCATAAAGATATCCATCCGAATAAGTGTATGTAATTTCTTCTAAATACATGTGTAACTATATTTAGAAATGGGGGTCTATTAAAATATTGAATTTCTACTTGAAACGTTTACCAAAATTATAATTCTTATTAAAATCTTGTTACTCTCAAAATGGTTAAAATGTTACATTTTTACCTAGATCCAAGAATGGGGTACAACAAAATCAACTTATACTAAATATAAAATATTAACAGGGTTAAATCAATATAACCTCGAAGTGTAATGTGCAACAAGGTTCATTTGACGTGATCCCTTGGGGTCTATTAAAATATTGAATTTCTACTCGAAACGTTTACCAAAATTATAATTCTTATTAAAATCTTGTTACTCTCAAAATGGTTAAAATGTTACATAGGTAAGGCTTACCATACGTATATTCTACAATTGAAGAGTTTGATTTATAAACATAAAGATACGTGAACGTCACACAATGCAAATTTCATACACGATTTTGGAAAACCATGTTTACCTTATCTATCATCATAATATTTGTTCAGTTTGTATTAAACTCATCTACCAACACGTGTCATGAAAAAAATAACTATTGTGCACTGTCATTACGAGTAAACGTTTTATGCTTTACTTTGTGAGTATATCAGGAAACCACATGGGAACGCACATTTTAATTAAACGAAATAAGCCATTCAAAAGTAAGTATACTAATTCTAAGTGAGTAAATCAGTCTGTAAAATAATACTTACTTTCAGAACGTGCACGCAAGAAATGCATAAATAATATTTTTATTATCTGCTAGGCATCTTTCATGGCTATTGATACAGAATGAACCAATCAAATCAAAATTCTTTATTGTAAAATACAATATGCATTGTATTACAAGCGTCATGGAATTTAATTTAACGTATCACATAAAAATATATATTTGAGATCTTAAATTAACAGCATTGGCTTAAGTAACTCATCGACTGAGTAACAAGCAGCCTCTAACAAATAACTCTTAAGCAATGTCTTAAATCGTTTTATGTGCAACGGTGATAACCAAAAATGCGTTTGCACAACGCACGGCACGAACGCCCCAGTATCCATTAACGAGGCCAGACATTACAGAACAAACTCCTTGGTTTATATATACACGTTATATATATATATATATACATATATACACCGGAGTATTATTGTACTGATTAGTATAAAAAGGCGCCGCAAGTCATGAAGTACGTTTACTAATATATATAATATATATATATATATATATATATATATATATATATATATAAAATAGATAAAAACCAAAAAGAAAAATACAATACTAGCCTAATAATCGCTTATGGTAAACCTAGGTATAGATTAAGAAATCCAGAGTAATTATAAATCACTCTAGAAAATATAAAATATTTTAACTTATTGCTAAACCTTAAGTACGAACATTCCTCTCTCAACTTGACTGGTAGCACATTGAAGAATAGGATAGTCCTTTTTCAGCTCGTTTAGATGGTGTTTAGAAATGCGATATAAATCATGTAGTTTATTGTTTGTTGGATAGTTATTTTGGATTTTTTTAATGTGGTAACTCATAAAGATATTTTAAAAACAGGGGAAAATGTTTATATTTTGGAAATAGAGGTCTGTAAGATGTTTTCTGAGTACATTGGCTCATTAATCCTCAGTACTCTTTTATGTAATTGAAATCTTTTATAGCTTTTAACTGAGTTACCCCGAAAGATTATGCCAAATGAGAGATAATTGAAAACAAGGACAATGCACGAGTAGTAGAGTTTTAAGATTGGCAGTTGGACTTAATTGGCGATTGGAATAACAAGCCGGACTGAGTTTTGGAGTTAGCCCTATATTTTCTTTCCAGAACAAATTACAACCTACTATTAAACCTAAAAACTGTATCAGTATTGCTAATTAATTTAGTATTTTTCCAGTCAACATCATGTGCTAATAATTATTCAGCATTTAGAGTAGGCTTACAGCAAAACTCAATAAAGTGTGTCTTATTATGATCTGTTGATAGTTTATTGGAAGAAAACTAATTTGACAGTACATTCATTTTGTAACAAGTAATTCTGATTGTTCAAATGAGTTTGTATGCTTCACAAGAAGTGTTGGGTCATCAGCATATAAGATGATGTCTGCAGGTTTTAAAAACTGTGATAGATCATTTATGTATATTAGAAACAGGAGTGGGCCTAGAATCGAGCCTTGAGATACTCCATGATGAACGGGCAAGAAGTTTGATTGTATAGATTTTCAATACAAGGGGAAAGTGTACCGATTGGTGCCGGTTGTTTAGATACGACAAATGGGCACCTTACCATGAATTCCGTAATAAGAAATTTCTCCAGAAGAATTTTGTGACGAACCAAATCAAAAGCCTTGGTTAAGTTTGCAAAAATTCCGGTTATTTTCATTTTACTATCAAGATCGGTCAAAATATTCTCTGTAAATTTCTTGACTGCACATGATGTTGACCTGTTTATTCTAAACCCTAATTGTAACCCAGTACAGTCGTAATAGACTTATTATAAATATCGGCTCTGTTTTACACAAGCCGGTGTCTGACATCAGTGTTGTAGATCTCTAATGTTTCCTCTCTCCTAGATAGCCAACATTAGATTTATTACCTTTAATAATACTCTTCAACTACAGTACAGTCGTATAGACGTATGTAAATCAGCTCTGTTCTACACATGCTGGTGTCTGACAACAGCGTTGTAAATTTGTGTTGTTTTCTTTTCCCTACCAGCTATGATCCTCTCTACCTTTCTACCTCACATTCCAAATGCTCCTCAAGTGAACAATTGAGTATATTACCATAATAAAATAAGGTCGGAGGAAAGTATGCTTCATTGATAATTGGATTATAAGGATGCCCCATTTTTAACGCTGAAGTTAGTAATGTATGTCACGCTGAAGTTATTAATGTATGTAACGCTAAAGTTAGTAATGTATGTAACACTGAAGTTAGTAATGTATGTAACACTGAAGTTAGTAATGTATGTAGCGCTGAAGTTAGTAATGTATGTAACACCGAAGTTAGTAATGTATGTAACGCTGAAGTTAGTAATGTATGTAACACTGAAGTTAGTAATGTATGTAGCGCTGAAGTTAGTAATGTATGTAACACTGAAGTTAGTAATGTATGTAACACTGAAGTTAGTAATGTATGTAACACTGAAGTTAGTAATGTATGTAACACTGAAGTTAGTAATGTATGTAACGCTGAAGTTAGAAATGTATGTAGCACTGAAGTTAGTAATGTATGTAGCGCTAAAGTTAGTAACGTATGTAACACTGAAGTTACTAATGTATGTAACGCTAAAGTTAGTAATGTATTTAACACTGAAGTTAGTAATGTATGTAACGCTGAAGTTAGAAATGTATGTAACACTGAAGTTAGTAATGTATGTAGCGCTGATAAGTTAGTAATGTATGTAACACTGAAGTTAGTAATGTATGTAACGCTGAAGTTAGTAATGTATGTAATGCTGAAGTTAGTAATGTATTAACGCTAAAGTTAGTAATGTATGTAACGCTGAAGTTAGTAATGTATGTAACGCTGAAGTTAGTAATGTATGTAACGCTGAAGTTATTAATGTATGTAACGCTGAAGTTAGTAATGTAATGTATGTAACGCTGAAGTTAGTAATGTATGTAACACTGAAGTTAGTAATGTAATGTATGTAACGCTGAAGTTAGTAATGTAATGTATGTAACGCTGATGTTAGTAATGTATTTAACACTGAAGTTAGTAATGTATGTAGCGCTGATAAGTTAGTAATGTATGTAACACTGAAGTTAGTAATGTATGTAACGCTGAAGTTAGTAATGTATGTAATGCTGAAGTTAGTAATGTATGTAACGCTGAAGTTAGTAATGTATGTAACGCTGAAGTTAGTAATGTATGTAACGCTGAAGTTATAAATGTATGTAACGCTGAAGTTAGTAATGTAATGTATGTAACGCTGAAGTTAGTAATGTATGTAACACTGAAGTTAGTAATGTAATGTATGTAACGCTGAAGTTAGTAATGTAATGTATGTAACGCTGATGTTAGTAATGTATGTAACGCTGAAGTTAGTAATGTATGTAACGCTGAAGTTAGAAATGTATGTAACGATGAAGTTAGTAATGTATGTAACACTGATAAGTTAGTTATTTCTAAATTCTAAACTTGAGTGAATCATATCATGAAAATAGAAGACTACTACCACAAAAATGAAAATATATTGGGTATAGCAATTGGACTTATTAAATAATTAATCTAAATGACTCTCAATCAGATTCACGTCATGATGGTGATGACACTGATAGTGACATATTTGATAGGTCTGAGAAAGAACTGTAATTTAATAACCGAACGTAGTTTGAATGTAGTTTTCTGCAAACAATGTCAAACTAAAGTAAGCCTTCTTGCAATTGAAGTCGTTTGACACTGTACACACACAGTACAGTATACACATATAATAGGTTATGCATCTGATTTTATCTTATAATCTCCGAATTAGATTAATTTATTATTGGCCATCATAGCGACAATGCAGCGCAGTGATCCATTGTTGTCAGAAACAGACTGTCTATCGCCTGATAACATGCAGTCTTCGTCACATCAAAAAAATTTTAAATTATTTTCAACATTTAATATTGTTTAAGTTCTTTTATGAATTACAGCGTGACTCCACTTTGCTTGTAAGAAATAGAAGCGATGGAAACAAACCACATTTAAAAATAGATTTTAAGTGAAAAAATAAAAACACCTACGAAAAAAATTAATAACGTAATTATTTATTATTTAATCGTGAAGTGTCAGAATTCTATACTTAATAGTACTAGTTACAATTGGTGAACAAGAAAAAAATAATCTCTAATATTTCTTTAAATGGCAGTTCAAAGTCACTAGTTTCAAAACCGTGTTTTTTTTAGTTAAAACTCGCATAAAATTTAAAAGGTAAAATAAAAACTAAAACCTTTGGTACTGTTATAAAGTAGATTAAAAAATGAACATGAATATGTGATTAGATAATTTTAGCGTTTGTTTTGCAAATATAATAGCTTCTCAAAGTCACGAGTATATAATAAAAAATCCGAGAGTAGTTTATGACGTCTGTCACTACTTACTAAACCTGGTTGAAAATGCATTACTTTTATATTGGATTACACTAATGGTTTATTACTAGACCCTAAACATCTGATAATTTTTAACATGGATGATAAATCTATCTGTATGTACTATATTACATAACATCAATGGTACTACTAAGTATACTATTGGTATATCAATAATATAGTATAAATTAAGAGAATGTTCAGCCAAGAAATTAAATATTTTATTTCATGTTTTTAATGTACAGTATTAAATACATGTGTAAGATTGTTAAAAGTATAAAGATAACATTATATGATGACACTGAATGAAGCATGATCTATTTGAAACTTTGCAGTCATCAAAATGCAAAGTTTAATAGTTTGAAATGAAATGTAATGAAATACGTCTTTATTTAACCAGGCGAAGTTGGGACTAGAAAGTCCCTTCTTCCACTTAACCTGATACAAAAATAATTACAATTACAGCAGTTTTGTTTTTAAATAAAGTAATTGCAACTGAATAAAAGTAACAATAACTATTATGATACAAAAAAAACTATTTTAAAGTAAATAATATTAATAACCATAGTTAAATGATATATGTAATTACAAGTATAAAATAAATTAACAGGCTTAGAAATAAAAATAAGATTATGAAATTCCACCTACACCCTTACACACGCTCTCTTCAACTGGATCACACGCTCATTCACACATATATTAACTTAATAGTAAATCATAAAACTAAAAGAAAAAAGGAAAACTTACAAACCACATTCATACGTATCCTCCAGATGCTTGCCAAACAATACCGGCTATCTTCGGACCCACAGGAGAAAGGCTTTTACCTCCGCCCTGAAGCGATAACAGTTATCAATGTTCCTCATACGGTCTGGAAGGGAATTCCACAGACGGCAAGAATTTACGATAAACGATTTATTAAATATTGAAGTTCTATGAGTAGGAATACAAAGAAGCGAAGCACCCCTGCGTGTTTCCCGGGCACTAATATGAGACAAAAACTTGAAGTTATCATACAGATATTTAGGAGACTTCGTGTGCAATACCTTGTGTAAGAAAGAAATGGTGTGAAATTCATAGAGCCCCTTAATTTTTAGTAAAGAAAGTTGATCATAAAATTGGGTTACATGATCTCTTCTTGAAAGATGAAATATGAATCTGATGCAGTAATTTTGTGCACGTTGAAGTCTCTCAGTGAGCTCGGCAGACATGTAATTAATCACGACGTCACAATAATTAAAGTGAGTGAGAACTAGAGCCCTTACTAGCAACACTTTGACATTTAGTGGTAAGTAAAGTGCAAACCTTTTCAAACTGTGTATGCCTGCAAACACTCTGTTACAAATTTCAGTTACCTGTTCAGCCCATCCCAAGGTCCTAGTAATAGTGAGTCTAAGGTTACGTACTTTGTCGCTGTATTCAAGTGCCTGGTTGTTGAAAATAAGTTTTTGGATAAGAGTTTGGAATTATGAATGTTTACTTTTTCGTAATAACTAGAAACAAGGAGTAGATCGTTAAAACTAATTGCAAAAAGTAGATATAATTGTCAAGCCCTTGCGATATGCCCTCGATATTCTTTTAATTATAAATAAATCTTGTTCTGCATTCTTAGTTTTAAAATGTAGGCAATTCATTTACTAAAAAAAAACAACTTTACCAAAAGTTTGATTTTCGATTTTTATGTGCTGACCAAAGGCCATTATTTAGGTGCTGACAAGAAAACGCATTTTAAAAGTAAATACAATCTTTGTTTATATTGTTTGATCAACAAATCTAATCAAGAAAATATATGATACATTTTTTCGCATATACAAATATATGATACAAATACAACCATTTTTTACCTTCATTACTTGTTATTTATTGAAGGTAAAAGGTTTAACGAAATCTTCAATAAATAAACCTTAATACACATCCGTTCTTGTACTCAGATGTCATAAAGCTTACATGTTTCATTCGCTTATAATTTACTTGCGCCAGTCAAAATACGATTTTATTTTATGTATAATTTATATTAAAATACGTAATTAATAATTCGTTTTAATCCATTTATGAGAGAACGAATTTGCTACCTTCATAGATTTTATATGGTGAATATTAACTTGTATGCTTAAATATGTCAAAAACTACTCAATAACTCTATGGCATATTAAATATGTGTTCTCTAGTTCAGTACCTGGTGCTGACTATTGGAACTGCGTCTTACTCCATCGACTGTCTGTAGATGGGTTGTTGTTTGTACGTTCGTCCCCAAACCACTGTTTGAGCTGAACAGTTGTGCCAGTTTACTCTCTCTTCCAGACGCAGGCAGCACACGTTTATAAGTAGTTTGAACCACGCTTTGTAGTTGAACATTACTTAACTTACAGACATTACCGCTTACATTAAATAAAAATACGTGTTTAAAATATTAGTCGCTTTATAAGGTAAGTGTGACTAGATCTCCATGGGATTAGATTTTTCCATCCGGTTTTGGTTTATTAAATAAAATATTAAATAAGGACAATAGTTATTTGTATTTTTTAAAAAAATATCAGAGGATAAATTATAAATCTGATTCACTCTTTAAAAAAGTCATGTTTAAAATATTTCTTTCATAAACGTAGCTGTAATATTTATGTTAGGTTAACGTTGGCCTTATGGAGAATCAAATCCAAAATGGTGGTAGTTTTAGCAGACTCTTAATTGGGGAAATATAATAAATATTTTACTATGGACTGATAAAATAGTTGCTTAATCAATTTGAATTTAAACAGTTATACAGTAAATGTTAAATACATTAGAGGATTCTTCTCGTACTTAAGATATGTAATATAGTAGATAGAGATTTTATCTATTGGGATTTAAAAAGTCACTCTATTTAAGTGTTATCATTAACTGAACTATCAAGACATTACTGGGTGATAGAAGATAACGAGGCTCACAATATACCCGCTGAAAGTATTTCTATTTTCTGTAGTGAACGTTTTCCAGATATTTAGTAGAAGCTAGCTTTGTTGCCTGGGAATCAGATTAACTTCCAGTTTCTTCAGAGTAGCTCTAGGATAAAACCCGTCTATAATTGCTGAGAAAATATCGGACTCAATAACTGTAATGCCTCTTTCGCTTTAATATAAAAGCATAAATCCGATTAAGTGAATGTAAGTATATATATATATATATATATATATACACGCATAAAATTTTCTTTCTTACACTTTAAATTGAAATTAGTTAAATTTTAATCATGAGTATAATATACTTCTTTTCATGTATCATAATTTAAAATGACTAATTATATACATATACAAGCCTATACCACGTTCATTAATATGTAATTCCTATCTGGCTTAACGATAGAGTGATACATAATAAATTCAATTGAACAGAACGTTTAGACCATCAAAGTTCATACTACGACGTACTATTGTTTGGTTGTTTGGGAGTTTGTGCTCATTCTAGAGTTTATATTATTAGTTATGATATAACTTGAGAAACATGCGATGGTATCCTAAGGAGCCTACTTCACTCTTGCAGTATTGGATGTTGTCACCACACTGGCACATGTGTGGAGATAAAAGTGGTTAGTAGCCAGTACTATTGCCATGCGATGGTATCCTAAGGAGCCTACTTCACTCTTGCAGTATTGGATGTTGTCACCACACTGGCACATGTGTGGAGATAAAAGTGGTTAGTAGCCAGTACTATTGACATGCGATGGTATCCTAAGGAGCCTACTTCACTCTTGCAGTATTGTATGTTGTCACCACACTGGCACATGTGTGGAGATAAAAGTGGTTAGTAGCCAGTCTATTGACATACGATGGTATCCTAAGGAGCCTACTTCACTCTTGCAGTATTGGATGTTGTCACCACACTGGCACATGTGTGGAGATAAAAGTGGTTAGTAGCCAGTACTATTGACATGCGATGGTATCCTAAGGAGCCTACTTCACTCTTGCAGTATTGGATGTTGTCACAACACTGGCACAAGTGTGGAGATAAAGTGGTTAGTAGCCAGTACTATTGACATGCGATGGTATCCTAAGGAGCCTACTTCACTCTTGCAGTATTGTATGTTGTCACCACACTGGCACATGTGTGGAGATAAAAGTGGTTAGTAGCCAGTACTATTGACATGCGATGGTATCCTAAGGAGCCTACTTCACTCTTGCAGTATTGTATGTTGTCACCACACTGGCACATGTGTGGAGATAAAAGTGGTTAGTAGCCAGTACTATTGACATGCGATGGTATCCTAAGGAGCCTACTTCACTCTTGCAGTATTGTATGTTGTCACCACACTGGCACATGTGTGGAGATAAAAGTGGTTAGTAGCCAGTACTATATTACATGCGATGGTATCCTAAGGAGCCTACTTCACTCTTGCAGTATTGTATGTTGTCACCACACTGGCACAAGTGTGGAGATAAAGTGGTTAGTAGCCAGTACTATTGACATGCGATGGTATCCTAAGGAGCCTACTTCACTCTTGCAGTATTGTATGTTGTCACCACACTGGCACATGTGTGGAGATAAAAGTGGTTAGTAGCCAGTACTATTGACATGCGATGGTATCCTAAGGAGCCTACTTCACTCTTGCAGTATTGTATGTTGTCACCACACTGGCACATGTGTGGAGATAAAAGTGGTTAGTAGCCAGTACTATTGACATGCGATGGTATCCTAAGGAGCCTACTTCACTCTTGCAGTATTGGATGTTGTCACCACACTGGCACATGTGTGGAGATAAAGTGGTTAGTAGCCAGTACTATTGACATGCGATGGTACCTAAGGAGCCTACTTCACTCTTGCAGTATTGTATGTTGTCACCACACTGGCACATGTGTGGAGATAAAAGTGGTTAGTAGCCAGTACTATTGACATGCGATGGTATCCTAAACAGCCTACTTCACTCTTGCAGTATTGTATGTTGTCACCACACTGGCACATGTGTGGAGATAAAGGTGGTTAGTAGCCAGTACTATTGACATGCGATGGTATCCTAAGGAGCCTACTTCACTCTTGCAGTATTGTATGTTGTCACCACACTGGCACATGTGTGGAGATAAAAGTGGTTAGTAGCCAGTACTATTGACATGCGATGGTATCCTAAGGAGCCTACTTCACTCTTGCAGTATTGTATGTTGTCACCACACTGGCACATGTGTGGAGATAAAGTGGTTAGTAGCCAGTACTATTGACATGCGATGGTATCCTAAGGAGCCTACTTCACTCTTGCAGTATTGTATGTTGTCACCACACTGGCACATGTGTGGAGATAAAAGTGGTTAGTAGCCAGTACTATTGACATGCGATGGTATCCTAAGGAGCCTACTTCACTCTTGCAGTATTGTATGTTGTCACCACACTGGCACATGTGTGGAGATAAAAGTGGTTAGTAGCCAGTACTATTGACATGCGATGGTATCCTAAGGAGCCTACTTCACTCTTGCAGTATTGTATGTTGTCACCACACTGGCACATGTGTGGAGATAAAAGTGGTTAGTAGCCAGTACTATTGACATGCGATGGTATCCTAAGGAGCCTACTTCACTCTTGCAGTATTGTATGTTGTCACCACACTGGCACATGTGTGGAGATAAAGTGGTTAGTAGCCAGTACTATTGACATGCGATGGTATCCTAAGGAGCCTACTTCACTCTTGCAGTATTGTATGTTGTCACCACACTGGCACATGTGTGGAGATAAAGTGGTTAGTAGCCAGTACTATTGACATGCGATGGTATCCTAAGGAGCCTACTTCACTCTTGCAGTATTGGATGTTGTCACCACACTGGCACATGTGTGGAGATAAAAGTGGTTAGTAGCCAGTACTATTGACATGCGATGGTATCCTAAGGAGCCTACTTCACTCTTGCAGTATTGGATGTTGTCACCACACTGGCACATGTGTGGAGATAAAAGTGGTTAGTAGCCAGTACTATTGACATGCGATGGTATTTTAAGGAGCCTACTTCACTCTTGCATTATTGGATGTTGTCACCACACTGGCACATGTGTGGAGATAAAAGTGGTTAGTAGCCAGTACTATATTACATGCGATGGTATCCTAAGGAGCCTACTTCACTCTTGCAGTATTGGATGTTGTCACCACACTGGCACATGTGTGGAGATAAAAGTAGTTAGTAGCCAGTACTATTGACATGCGATGGTATCCTAAGGAGCCTACTTCACTCTTGCAGTATTGGATGTTGTCATCACACTGGCACATGTGTGGAGATAAAAGTGGTTAGTAGCCAGTACTATTGACATGCGATGGTATCCTAAGGAGCCTACTTCACTCTTGCATTATTGGATGTTGTCACCACACTGGCACATGTGTGGAGATAAACGTGGTTAGTAGCCAGTACTATTGACATGCGATGGTATCCTAAGGAGGCTACTTCACTCTTGCAGTATTGGATGTTTCACCACACTGGCTCATGTGTGGAGATAAAAGTGGTTAGTAGCCAGTACTATTGACATGCGATGGTATCCTAAGGAGCCTACTTCACTCTTGCAGTATTAGATGTTGTCACCACACTGGCACATGTGTGGAGATAAAAGTGGTTAGTAGCCAGTACTATTGACATGCGATGGTATCCTAAGGAGCCTACTTCACTCTTGCATTATTGGATGTTGTCACCACACTGGCACATGTGTGGAGATAAAAGTGGTTAGTAGCCAGTACTATAGACATGCGATGGTATCCTAAGGAGCCTACTTCACTCTTGCAGTATTGTATGTTACACCACACTGGCACATGTGTGGAGATAAAAGTGGTTAGTAGCCAGTACTATTGACATGCGATGGTATCCTAAGGAGCCTACTTCACTCTTGCAGTATTGTATGTTGTCACCACCCTGGCACATGTGTGGAGATAAAAGGTGGTGCTAGTAGCCAGTACTATAGACTAGACATGCGATGGTATCCTAAACAGCCTACTTCACTCTTGCAGTATTGTATGTTGTCACCACACTAGCACATGTGTGGAGATAAAAGTGGTTAGTAGCTAATACTATTGACATGCGATGGTATCCTAAACAGCCTACTTCACTCTTGAAGTATTGGATGTTGTCACCACACTGGCACTTGTGTGGAGATAAAAGTGGTTAGTAGCCAGTACTATTGACATGCGATGGTATCCTAAGGAGCCTACTTCACTCTTGCAGTATTGTATGTTGTCACCACACTGGCACATGTGTGGAGATAAAAGTGGCTAGTAGCCAGTACTATAGACATGCGATGGTATCCTAAGGAGCCTACTTCACTCTTGCAGTATTGTATGTTGTCACCACAAACTGCACATAGTGTGAGTAAAAGTGGTGTAGTAAGCCAGTACTATTGAGACATGCGATGGTATCCTAAAACAGCCTACTTCACTCTTTGCAGTAATTGGATTGTGTCACCCACACTGGCACATGTGTGGAGATAAAAGTAGTTAGTAGCGATTACATTGACATGCGATGGTATATTAAATAGCCTACTTCACTCTTGCAGTATTATGTGTCACCACACTGGCACATTGTGTGGAGATAGAAGTGATTAGTAGTCCAATACTATTGAAATTGCTTGGATATCTTAAACAGCCTACTTCACTCTTGCAGTATGATGTTGTTACCTGTACACTGGCACCTGTGTGGAGATAAAGGGGAGTAGTAGCCATACTATAGACATGCGATGGTATCCTAAGGAGCCAACTTCACTCTTGCAGTATTGTATTGTGTCCCACCTCACTGGCACACGTGTGGGAATAAAAGTGGTTAGTAGCCAGTACTATTGACATGCGATGGTATCCTAAACAGCCTACTTCACTCTTGCAGTATTGTATGTTGTCACCACACTGGCACATGTGTGGAGATAAAATTGGTTAGTAGCCAATACTATTGACATGCCGAATGGTATCCTAAACAGCCTACTTCACTCTTGCAGTATTGTATGTTGTCACCACACTGGCACATGTGTGGAGATAAAAGTGGTTAGTAGCCAGTACTATTGACATGCGATGGTATCCTAAGGAGCCTACTTCCCTCTTGCAGTATTGTATGTTGTCACCACACTGGCACATGTGTGGAGATAAAAGTGGTTAGTAGCCAGTACTAGTGACATGCGATGGTATCCTAAAGGAGCCTACTTCCCTCTTGCAGTATTGTATGTTGTCACCACACTGCACCATGTGGGTGGGAGATAAAAGTGGTTAGTAGCCATACTATAGACGATGCGATGGTATCCTAAACAGCCTACTTCACTCTTGCAGTATTATATGTTGTTACCACACTGGCACATGTGTGGAGATAAAAGTGGTTAGTAGCCAGTACTATTGACATGCGATGGTATCCTAAGGAGCCTACTTCCCTCTTGCAGTATGTATGTTGTCACCACACTGTCACATGGTGGAGATAAAAGTGTTAGTAGCCAGTACTATTGACATGCGAATGGTATCCTAAGGATCCTACTTCACTCTTGCAGTATTGTTTGTTGTCACCACACTGGCACAGTGTGTGAGATAAAAGTGTTAGTAAGCCAGTACTATTGACATGCGATGGGTATCCTAAGGAGCCTACTTCACTCTTGCAGTATTGTATGTTGTCACCACACTGGCACATGTGTGGAGATAAAAGTGGTTAGTGGCCAGTACTATTGACATGCGATGGTATCCTAAACAGCCTACTTCACTCTTGCAGTATTGTATGTTGTCAGCAAACTGGCACATGTGTGGAGATAGAAGTGGTTAGTAGCCAATACTATTGACATGCGATGGTATCCTAAACAGCCTACTTCACGTCATTGTAGTATTGTATGTTGTCACCACACTGGCACATGTGTAGAAGATAAAAGTGGTCTAGTAGCCAGTACTATAGACATGCGATGGTATTCCTAATGAGCCTACTTCACTCTTGCAGTATTGTATGTTGTCACCACACTGGCACATGTGTGGAGATAAAAGTGGTTAGTAGCCAGTACTATTGACATGCGATGGTATCCTAAGTAGCCTACTTCACTCTTGCAGTATTGTTTGTTGTCACCACACTGGCACATGTGTGGAGATAAAAGTGGGTTAGTACCAGTACTATTGACATGCGATGGTATCCTAAGGAGCCTACTTCACTCTTGCAGTATTGGATGTTGTCACCACACTGGCACATGTGTGGAGATAAAAGTGGCTAGTAGCCAGTACTATAGACATGCGATGGTATCCTAAGTAGCCCACTTCACTCTTGCAGTATTGTATGTTGTCACCACACTGGCACATGTGTGGAGATAAAAGTGGTTAGTAGCCAGTACTATTGACATGCGATGGTATCCTAAAAAGCCTACTTCACTCTTGCAGTATTGTATGTTGTCACCACATTGGCACATGTGTGGAGATAAAAGTGGTGAGTAGCCAGTACTATTGACATGCGATGGTATCCTAAGGAGCCTACTTCACTCTTGCAGTATTGTATGTTGTCACCACACTGGCACATGTGTGGAGATAAAAAGTGGCTAGTAGCCAGTACTATATACATGCTATGGTATCCTAAGGAGCCTACTTCACTTCTTGCAGTATTGTTTGTTGTCACCACACAGGCACATGTGTGGAGATAACCGTGGTTAGTAGCAAGTACTATTTGACATGCGATGGTATCCCTAAGGAGCCTATTTCACTCTTGCAGTATTGGATGTTGTCACCACACTGGCACATGTGTGGAGATAAAAGTGGTTAGTAGCCAGTACTATTGACATGCGATGGTATATTAAACAGCCTACTTCACTCTTGCAGTATTGTATGTTGTCACCACACTGACACATGTGTGAAGATAAAAGTGGTTAGTAGCTAATACTATTGACATGCGATGGTATCCTAAACAGCCTACTTCACTCTTGCAGTATTGTATGTTGTCACCACACTGGCACTTGTGTGGAGATAAAAGGTGGTTAGTAGCCAGTACTATTGACATGCGATGGTATCCTAAGGAGCCTACTTCACTCTGGCAGTATTGGATGTTTGTCACCACACTGGCACATGTGTGGAGATAAAAGTGGTTAGTAGCCAGTACTATTGACATTCGATGGTATCCTAAGGAGCCTACTTCACTCTTGCAGTAATGTATGTTGTCACCACACTGGCACATGTGTGGAGATAAAAGTGTTAGTAGCCATACTATTGACATCCAATGGTATCCTAAACAGCCTACTTCCCTCATGCAGTATTGTATGTTGTCACCATACTGGCACTTGTGTGGGAGATAAAAGTGGTTAGTAGCCCCAATAACTATTGACCATGCGTATCCCCTAAACAGCCCTACTTCACTCTTGCCGTATGTTATGTTGTCCACCCCTACACTGTTCACATGTGTGGAGATAAAAGGTGGTTAGTAGCCAGGTACTATTGTCATGCAAATTGTATCCTAAGAGCCTACTTCACTTCTTGCAGTATTGTTAAAAAAAAAATGTTGTCACCGACACTGGCAAATGTGTAGGAGAATGAAGAAATGTGGGTTTATATGCATACTGATTGGACATGCGATGGGGTATCCGTATAGGAGCCTACTGACCGAGACGCTTGCAGGTATTTGTTTGTGTCCACCCACACTGGCTACATTTGTCTTGATAAAAGTGGTTTAGTAGCCCAGTACTATAGACATGCGATGTATCCTAAAGAGCCTACTTCACTCTTGCAGTAATTTTATGTGTCACCACACTGGCACAGAGTGTGGAGATAAAAGTGGGTTAGTACCAGTACTATTGACATGTCGATGGTATCACTAAGGAGCCACTCTCACCTTGCAGTATTGTATGTTGTCCACCACACTGGCACATGTGTGGAGAGATAAAAGTGGTTAGTAGCCAGTAACTATAGACATGCGATGGTAACAACCTATAAGAGCCTAACTTCCCTCTTGCAGTAATTGTATGTTGTCAAACCGCACACACACACACACTACATGTGTAGGTACACCACCCGGTTTGGAACGCAAGGGGTGGCGTGAGGATGGGTAGGTCGAACGGGCTTGGTAAGCGTGGCTAAACGAGCTTACTGTCACGTCTAACTATATCTATACACACACACACACACACACCAACACTGTGGCACATTGTGGAGATAAAATTGGTTAGTAGCCAGTACTATTGACATGCGATGGTATCCTAAACACCCACTCCACTCTTGCAGTATTGTTGTTTCGACCAGCCGGGGGGCGAGGCGAGGCTGGGCACAGGGGGGGACTCGTGAGATGAAAGTGGTTAGTTAAGCTAATACTATTGACTACGATGTTAATACTTTAAACAGCCTACTTCACTCTTGCTGTATTGGAATGTTGTACACCACACCTGGGCACATGTGTGAAGATAAAATGTTAATACCAATACTATTGACAAATGTGGCGAGGGGTATCCTAAAGCAGGCCTGACTGGGCATACTCTTGACTGTTATTTTGGAGTGGGGGGTGGTGGTGTGGGTGGGGAGGGGCACGCTACACTGTGCACAGTGTGGAGATAAAGGCTGGTTAGTTGCCAGTACTATAGACTTAGCAAAGTGTATCCTAAGGAGCCTACTATCACTCTATATTTCTGTGAGAGAAGAGAAGCGAAGATATATAATCATATCTCTCTCTCCTCCTATACCGGTTGTAGATAAAACACACACCACACACTCACACACACCTCTTAATTGGCTACTCATGCAGTGGTGTATCCGCAACATATCCTTCATTAACTCTTGCAGTATTGTTTTTGGTCACAACACGGGCACATGTGTGGAGATAAAAGGGCTTTAGTAAGCCAGTACGATTTACATGCATGGTATCCTAAGAGCCATACTTCACTCTTTGCAGTAAATTGTATGTTTTGTCACCTAACACTGGCACATTGTGGAATAAAAGTGGTTAGTAGCCATAATATTGACATGCGATGGTATCCTAAACACCTACTTCACTCTTGCAGTATTTTTTGTTAGTGAGCGAGCGCGAAATATCTACTAGGGGATATAGGAGTGTGGTGGGAGTGGGAGAAAGATAACATATCTTGGTCATCTTGTGGAAGGGTGACATACGTATGGTTTGCATGGAACAAAAGAGATAGAGGATGGTTGTGGTGTGCCGGGGTCAGGGGGGGCTGTGGGCAAATGTTGGGTGGAGTTAAGTGGGTTGTGTACATGTATTTGGTTTGATGTGTGGTTTAAGATAAGGATGGAAGGTGTAGGATAGAGGTTGACAGTTGGTGGAAGGTGTAAAGGGGGGAATAGGATATGTGGTGTGTTTTGGGGGGAGGTAGCTGTAGTATTATGGATTGGTTGCATTGTGGCCTAGGAGAAAAAGGATGGTTTGTAGTGCGATTGTAGTAATAAATGGATATTGTGTGGAGATTAGTTGGGGGTGTTAATGTTATTGGAATGGAGTTTTTCATTTTGAAATTATTTTTCAAACTATTGCTGTATTGTTTTGTTGTCACCAACACGGCACATGTGTGGGGGGGCCCCTAATAAAAGTGGTTAATACATGTACTATTACAGGCGATTGTATCCTAAAGAGCCTACTTCAGTCTTGCAGTATTGGATGTTGTCACCACACTGCACATGTGTGAGATAAGAGTGGTTAGTAGCCAGTACTATTGACTTGCGATGTCTCGCTATCTCATATCTCTCTATCTCATCCACCCTCTTCTCCAACACTGTGGGAGGTTGTCACCGGGGACACTGGAGGCACATGGTGAATAAAATGGTTTAGAAGCCATACTATTATAAGGAATTGGGTTGAAGTTGGGTAAGCGGAAAGTAGGGGATGTTGGGATTGTTGTTCTAAATTTCGGGATAAGGTGGGGGTGAGAGAGAAGAGTGAGAGTGAATTTTTTTTTATGAGATGGGTTGGCAGTGTAAAAGTTAGGATAGATGGATTATGTGTTTGTGTCTACTTTGATAGGGAACTGGGGTTTTTTAGGTGGGTGTGGTGAATTTTTGTGTAGCGATGCGTACTCGAGAGGTGAAGTTGGTGAAGTAAATAGAGGATGTTGGGGTTGGGGGATAAAACCCCACATGATAAGGGTTGTTGTATGGGGGGTAATGTATGTTGGTATCAAGAGTGCTAGTGGGGGTGGGTGTAACGAGAAGTGTAGTCTATGGAGGATATTTATATTGGAGGTGTGGTTGGGATAATATAGGGATATGGGGGTGTGTGTTTGGGGTGTAATGTAGTGGGTATGATGGTGAAGTGGGTGTAAAAGTAGAAAGGGATGTTGGGTTGGGGAAAGGTAGTAGATATGGGGTGTTTTGGTGGTAATGGTATATCTATATCTCTATCTATCTTAGAGAGAAAGACGAAGTTTATTAAGTAGGTTACACTATAGTTGAGGTGGTGTGGGGTAATATATAGGATATGGGGGTTGTTTGGGGGGTAAGTAGTGGTAGAGTGGTGGACGATTTGAGTAGGAATTGAGTAGATGTCACCACTGGTGACTAATATATATATGGGGTTTCACACACAGGTGTGTGATATATAGTCAATCACACAAAAACCACATCATTTTATGATGTGAAGTTGTACTAAGTAGCAGAGTGAGTATGTGGGGGGGGGGGGAAAATTATAGTCTCTGGGGGGTGTGTTTGGAAATGGGTGTGTGTGGGTTATGGGATGGTGAAGTGGTTAGAAGTAAGGATAGCGAAGTTTGTATCTTGTGGGGGGATAAAGTATCTCTCTCTTGGTTAATTAGGGTTGTTTTGGTCATAATGTAGTTGGGACATTGGAGAGTGTAGGTGAGAGTGAGTAAGTAGGAAAGAGGTATGTGTGGGTGGGGGGATAAAATATACTCACTGATATTGGGATTTTTGGGTCGACACACACACACACACACAGGTATGAGTGTAAGTTTATTAAGTAGGATACACACACTATAGGTCTACAGGGGGTAAAATATATGATATTTGGTGGGGGGGTGTTTTTGGGGGTTTACACAGTAGTTGATGAGTTGGGTTAATTTGGTTGAAGTTATCATACTCTCTGAGCAGAGTGCAGTGAAGAGTAGAGAAGGATAATGGGGGGGGGGGGGGGGGATGGGAAGGTGGGGTATAGGATGACATGGTTGTTTTGGAAGTGGTAATGTATGTTGGAGAGCTTGACACACAGGTGAAGTTTAAGTAGGATAAGGGGCCAGTGTTGTTGTGGTGTTGTTTATCTATGCGACGGATATTATTTATGAGTCTCTAGTGTGATAGTGAGTTCAATGTTTGTGTGTGTGTGAGGAACTTATCTGTAAGGTGGTTATGATGGTGAAATGTGGGGTGTAAGTTGGATATGAGGATGTGGGGGGGGGATTTCAATTAGAGATTTTAACACACAGACACCATTATGGGTTGTTTTGGGTGTAAGGTAGTCTGACTATGATGTAATTTGAAGGAGATAGAGGCATGTGGTGGTTGATTAATATAGATATGGGTATATATTAGAGAGATCATTAGATAGTGCGGCTGAGAGCGGTTTATGATGTATTGAAGTTGGTTTCTCTCTCATATATAGAGGACCAGGTGAGTGTGTATTGGAAGTCGGATAATATACAAAGACACATCACACGAATAAATAATACAGGAGTTGAGGAGTGAGGGGGGGTGTATGTAGTGGAAAGTGCGTGGGTGAACACTGTTGGATAAACAAGATAAAATCTAAATATCTTAGAGAGATGTGGGAGAGTGAATAAATTACAGAGCGCGGTGAGGATATGGGGGGGTGTGTTTGTGGGTGTAATGTGTGGGTATGGAGGGTGAAGTTTAATCACATGAGAATTGTCAGGGATGAGGGTGGGATAATATGCGTGTGTGCGCGAGAGTGGTGTGTTTTGGAGTGTAAGGTAGTGTTATGAGTGGGGTGATAGTTTGAGTATGATAGGAGATGTGGGTGGGGGATAATATTAATATGGGTGTGATTCTAGGTGGTTGGAAGTGGTGTTAGGGGTGTGGTAAGATGAGTGGTGCGCAGTTGTAAGTAGATATGAGTCTGGAGGGTGGGGGGTGGGGGATAGAGGGGGATAGATAGGGGTGTGTTTTGGGGTAATGGTAGTGGTATGGATGGTTAAGTTTAAGTAGGAACATAGAGAGTTGGGTGGGGATAATTTAGGGATATATATTGGGTTTTTTTGGGGTGAATGTAGTGGGTATATGGTGAAGTTTATATGGAGTAGAAGAGTGAGTGTAGGACGGGAGGTGAGAAAGAGAGAGAATTAGTATATGGGGGGTTGTGTTTTGTGTGTGTAATGTTAGTGGGTATATGGGGTGTTGGTTTATAAGTAGGATAGAGGATGTTGGGGGGGATAATATAGGTATATGGGTTGTTAGACGAGGGTGTTAATAGTAGTGGGTATGGAGAGTGATGAGAGGAGTTTATAAGTTGGATAGATGGATGTGGTTGTGGATGACGCGAGAGCGTGAATATATGGGTTGTTTTGTGGGGTGGAATTGTATTTGTATGGGCAAACATGGAGAATTTTAATTATGATAGATTATGTGGGTGGTGATGCTGCGGATAATATATGATATGGTGGTGTGTTTTTGGGAGTGTGAATGTATTGGTATGTAGACTGGTCATTAGGTCATACTTCAAGAGTGAAGTAAGTATGTTGTACACACAATGGCACATGTGTGATTTTATGTGTTGTTGATGTGCTTTTTAAGGATAATGTTCAGATTGTAATGAATAATTATTATATCTTGGGCTAACCAGTATTGGAAACTGTTGACTCACAACACTCTGGGCACGTGTGGATAAAAGTATTTAGTACCAGTACATTGACATGCGATGTATTAAATTTAAACAGCACTACTTCACTATTTGATGTAGTGGAATGTTTTGTCACCACTACTGGCACAAGTGTGGAGATAAAAGTGGTTATTGCAAATACTTTTGACATGCGATGGTACCTAACCACCTACTTCACTCTTGCAGTATTTATGTTGTCACCTACACTGGCACATGTTGTGGAGGATAAAAGTGGTTAGTAGCCAGATACTAAATGACATGCGATGGTATCCTACAAGGAGGACCTACTTCACTCTGCAGTATTGTATGGTGTCACCACAGCGGGGGGACATGTGTGGAATAGAAAGTGGTTAGAGCCAGAAAAGACTATAGACATGCGATGGGTATCCTAAGGACCTACTTCCCTCTTGCAGTATTGCTCATATGTTTGTTCACCTACACACAGCACAATGTGGTGGAGATAATAGTGGTTGAGTAGCCATACTTTGACATGGCTGG
>JAQJVL010005814.1:0-32692 GCA_035578905.1 Stictocephala bisonia | reverse complement strand
ATCAAAAAATAACTTCACATATTATACAGGGTGTCACGTAAATATCCAGCCCAACTTCTGAAGGTAATTTCTTGGGTTAAAACAAACAAAACATTTCATGTGTACAAATCGTCATCCAGCACTGTTATCCATCTGTCTGTATGTGCGTGATTTTTACAAAAGTCTTAATTCACATGTCTACTGTCAGATCATGAATTTAAATAAAATTTTGTATTTGGTTGATTTCTCATGAACAAACTAAAGCCCGGGGCCTCTGCTTTTAATCTTGGAATACATTCTAGCATAGTGGTTAGCACTTCTGCTTTCAATGTAGAGGGTAACAGGATTCCCAGGAAGTCCATTTAACAATTTTTCAAAGAGTTTTGAACCGTTGCTCCTTAACAACATTTGAGTACTCTTGTATAAAATGCCACTGGCGTATAAAGACAGTAATAAAAAACAAATAAATAGAACTACACCAACATTAATAGCAGTTTAATTTCAGCATAACCAAAATTAATAATACATCACTCTTAACAACTGCTTGGTTACAATTCCTGCATTTCAACCTTCCTGATGATAATTGAAGCAGCCTCAATCATTGTGTATATATATACTTACTAAGAATAATACATCGCAAGTACTACAGTTATTAAACTTTTTTTGCTTCGAGTTCAAAAGCTGAACAGTGGTTCGGTTTTTTGGTTATGTATAGAACATTTCCTTTAATCATGAGATGCAAAAGTTACCTAACACTTAGTTATTTTAATGTATTGATATTTAATTTACAGGTGATTGATTATATTTATTTGAGTCCACCGAACTCCGTAATCCTGGAACTCCATGATTTGGTTTAGAATAAGATGATTTCTAGAACTGCGTAATTCTGCAACTCGGCAACGAGGGCCTTAAGTTCGAGTAGCAGAATCCAGTAATAATGTCCGGTGGCGCAACCCCGTGATGTTTGATTCTGCAACACCGTGTTTCCCCGCCCACTCGCCGCCGCAGGCTCCTCCCAGCCCCTCCAGCAGGCTGGCCACTCTGCCGCGTGAAATTGTCCTACTCCTTTCCTCGCAGTCGTCCTACTACAAATATGCTTTTTGTCAATTTGATTTGTATTCAAACAACCTATATGTATGCCCTAATGTGTAGTAGCCTATAGCAATTGTCGTACTTATATTATGTTCAAACAGATAATGATTATTAGATTACGATTGAAAACATATTATCGTAACATACCTCCGTATGTATTTCTCAAATAATTACATAGCATTAACTATCAACCACATTTCCTTCAAGGTGAACAAAATAAACTTTTTGTAAATCTGAATAAATTAAACAACCTATGTACGCCCTAATATGTGTGTGATATTTTTAGCCTCAGTGATAACGATACAGTACTTATATGTTGATGAACAAAATCACATCTCTCGTGTATGTTGATTATTATTGTATCATAGCGTCCCTCGGGTTTTGATTATAGTAAAATACCTATCATGTACGTGTGCGTATTATAGTTTATTAGCAATCATATTTGTAATTAAATATGGTAAGTAGAGTGTATGATGTAAATAGTAAATTTAAGTATCGCATCATACATAATATTGTTTATGTATGATGTATGAGTAGAGTGTATGATGTAAATAGTTAATTTAAGTATTGTTTCCGTACAAAAAACTCCTTCTTGTTCTATATGTGTGTTCTAATGTGACGTGTTGTTGTCACGCTCTAAATTATTAATAAATATTTATATTAAGAATATTAAGAAACAGATATTCTTCACTTGGCAAAAAAGGGCACTGCGAGCAATGTTGGGGCTGAAGCCTAGGGAGCACTGTAGGGAGCATTTTATCGCATCCGAAATTTTAACTGTTCCAAGTATCTTTATTTTTGAAATAGCTATGTATGCAACGACATATTTACCTGAATATATAAATACAACTCATATTTACAATAATAGGCATAAATATAACTTTTCTGAACAACACAGACTTAAATTATATGAACAAAAACCAGAGTATCTGGGCAGGAAAATGTACCAAAACCTGCCAAGTAATCTAAGATCTATATCAAATGTAAACAAATTCAAGAGCGAGTTAAAATTTTTTTTTCTAAAAAAGTGCTTCTATTGCCTAAATGAATTCCTTGAGCCAAATCCACACCCAACCTAGCCCAATCCCACCCCTTCGTTAAGGAACTCTCGGGTGTTAGATGATAAGGATATTTCACTTCTATGTAAATTAAGTTAATACTGGGATTAGTTTGCACTATTTCCGCCAACTGTCAGACTGCTACTGTAGACCAGGGTCGAAGCCTTCAAAAATGGTAAAAAGTGAAAAAAAAGTAGTAGTAGGATGAAACCTATTAGAAAAGGAGGGGAATATGATAAAAATTAAAGGAAAAATAAATTACGGGCGATCTAAGTTCGGGAAGTTAGAGGGGGGGGGGGTTTAAGGGTAAAAAATGGTTTATCTTGATTTCCGGTAAAACTACAAGTCCTATGAAAAAAAGTTAAATGGCAAAGTTGTAGGTAATAAAAAGATCTACAACTGTTATATGAACAATTATTTTACATAACCTCAAAATTGATATGAAAAATTCAAAAAACCAAGTTTTTGGTCTTTTATTTTTATTTTTTTCAAATAAAAAATTTTTTCTACGAAATTTGGTGAAAACTTACCTTTTTATGTCCCAAATACACTGTAATTTATTTGATTTCAAATATTTATTTTTTCACCTTATTTTGACTTAATATCAAAAAAGCACCATAATTTTCAATCGAAAATTCTCGTGTCAAAATATTAGCTTTTTCTAAAAAGTCGGTGTGTTTTTTGTTCGGTGAAATCTCTACTTTGTGATGGTTAAAAAAAATATACATTACAATAGTAAATGTTCTCAGAAAATGCAAAAAATCTAAATAAACTCTAATTCAAAAAAATTTTTTTATCATCATGTACAATTTTGAGCTATTTATTAAAATGTACACTTTAATTATTCAAAAAACGTAAAATTCCATACTACATTGATAACCGAAAAAATTGTAAATCGAAATATACTACTGTAAATAACAAACAAATTAGTTCATAAATTTAATAATTATTAAGACATCTACAATATTTCGAGAAAGTTGTATAATCGTCTTTAAATAATATTTGTAGATGCCTATTTATTGCTGATATAAGATAATTCATATACCTGAGTGACCTTCGGAAAATTTTAGCCCATTGAAGGGTATTTCATAGAGAAGTGGGGAAGGAGCTAGGAGGGTCTGGGCCCTACCAAGGTATCTAGAATATTACATAAGGTAGGGTCCACAGGGCCGCCCAGAGACTTTTGGTGGCCCCGGGGCAAAGTTTACCATGTGGCCCCTTCCTTCACTTCAAAATAAATTTAATTACTCTGATTGTCAAATATACTATAATTGATATTTTACTTTTAGCACATTCTACGATATTCTCACCATCTCTTTCGTTAGATTACTAATGTACGAGTAATTAAGATTCTTGTTCATTGACGTTTTCTCAGGGCTAGCTGCGAAGCTCCGGTAAGTTTTTCTCTAATCATCATATACTTTGTAAAGATTTCCTTAAGTATTACCACTACAATAACATCAATCTCTTATAACAAAACTGCTATTCTTTAATATTAAATAAATAATAACGAATCAAGCAATGCCACAGTCAGTTACATAGGCAGTTGCATAGTTGGCCGCAGCAGCTCTTCGATTGTCAGTTGAGAAGCCATCCTCGCCAATGATAATGCTGTGGGTGAGGGAGGGAGGGGCCAATAAATTTGTATACTTGAATACTTGTACGCTTCATCGCTGACCGAACTCATCGGATAGATTGCGTCAACACAAAACTAAAACTACTATATACATAATTACAAGAGGCGGAGGCTAAAAACAAGCTCAATTTAGCAAAGGAGCTATAAGTGGTTCCTCAGCAAGTTCCAGGAGTGAATAAAGCGGCCTATTTACTAGACACCCCCTTATGTGGTCTTTGAAACTTTTTATGTCCATTTCCTGAATCTGCACTGGTAGTGAGTTGAAAATCCTGATGGCTGAGTAAGGATAGGCACTTTGTGTAAAACTTAGTCTGCATCGCGGCATGTCTAATCTCCCTCCGTTCCGGGTGCCATAATTGTGCAGTTCATTTCTTCTTGTGAAGCTTCCTATATTTTCCTTAAGAGTGATAAGTATGTTGAAAACATATTGACTGACCACTGTAAGGACTCCCAACTCAATAAAAATGGGCCGGCAATGGTCTGCATGGCCAGAGCCAGTTATAATTCGGATTGCCCTCTTTTGGAGGAGGAGTATGTCACGTACTGATGAAGAGTGTCCCCAGACCAGGATACCGTACATCACGTGGCTGTGGAAGAGGGCATGGTAGACCATCAGCAAATACTGCCTAGATACAACGTGTCTTAATTCCTTGAGTAGGTAACATACTCTAGATAGTTTGACACATACCTGAGAAATATGGTGATTCCAGGTTAGTTTTGGGTCAATCCAGAACCCTAGTAGTTTTACGGCACTCTCCTCCGGTAGACCAGTCTTCAAGGTGAACAGTAGGGACTGCGTTTTGTCCTCATTTAGCTTAAGCCTATTTAAAGTGAACCATACTTTTGCCTGTTCGAGAAGATCCTGGGCATCAGCACGGAGATGTGGAATGCTGGTCCCTCTGGTGATCAGGGTCGTGTCATCTGCAAACAGCAGTGTACTACCATTGAGCTCAAGATCATTTATCATAATCGAAAAGAGCAGGGGTCCCAGCACCGAGCCCTGCGGTACTCCATGCTCCATGTCCCTTAAGCCAAATGACGCACCACTCACTGACACAAGCTGTTTCCTGCCCGTGAGATAATTGGTAATCGTTCTCAGAGCCAAGCCACAGATTCCATATTTTTTCATTTTGGACAGAAGTATGTCATGAGACACCACATCAAATGCCTTGCTGAGGTCGCATAGGCCAAGTAATATCGAGTCTTTATTCTCAAAGGCATCTGTTATTTTATTCACCAAGGTTAACAAAGCTGTGGTAGTTGATCTCTTTCTCCTGAAGCCATGCTGAGCATCAATCATAAGTTTATTATGTTCTAGGTACTCCGTAAGCTGCTTCTTGATTATAGTTTCAAAAACCTTGGAAAACATTGGAAGTATCGAGATTGGCCTAAAGTTACAGGGCAGTGAAGAGTCACCTTTCTTAAAAATAGGGATAGTCCTAGCAATTTTAAGAGCTTCAGGGAACACTCCTTTCTCGAGACAGGCATTTACAACTCTTGTCAGAGGCCCTACTATCAGGTCAATGACAGACTTCAAAACAACAATTGACAGACCATGTACATCCTGGCTTTTAGATACTTTAAAATTTTTTACTGTGCATAAAATATCTTTGTTGCTCACCTTAGTCCAGTTTTCAAAAGTTAGGCCTAGAGTTGAGGAGTGATCAGTTAGCGTTTCAGTGGGATCGGTCCGTAAAACAGGCAAACTATTTACAATTTCGCTAGGAACGCTAGCAAAATAATCATTGAAGTCATCCGGGCTAGCGAGCGACCTAGGATTCTGGTTCTTCTGGCGCCTGGTATTTACTAGGGATGGGAAATGTAGTTCATCAGACGGAGTTAGTTCACTCCGGAGTTATAATGACTCGGAACTAGTTCCGCGGAGTAGTTCCAACTCCGAACGTCGTTCCAGTTCAACGTGGAGCGAAGCTCAAGTGAGTCGCTCCGAGTGGATGCGCGCGCATTACTTACTTCACTCCTTTGTTTTGATCGTTCCAACAACTCCGGAACTATGTTAGTTCCATGGAGTGGGGAGAGATACGTCGACACTGCAGCCGCTCGGACAGTGGTTGCGCGCGCATCTCGTTCTCACTCCTTTCTGTTGATAGTTCCAAAAAGATAGAAACTAACATATGATTTTTAGGTTATATCCAGCTAACAATTTGAATTGTGTATTTTATTTAATTATTTTACAAAGAAAAAGTATGGATGTCTTATGAATTTTCCAGCAGAAAGTAAAGTATTGTATATTTTATATGCGTATATTTATGACATATAATACTCATTTATTCTAGTTCCGAAATGAACTAGTTCCGCACTAGCACTCGGAGTTGGAGCTGTAACTCCTTAACCGGAGTAGTTCCTTTGTTGTCGTTCACTCCGGAGTTACCCATCTCTAGTATTTACAATGTCCCACGCTGCTTTGCATGGGTTCGGAGCCTGGCTAACTATCCTACCATAAAAATGTTTCTTAGCTTCCATGACCCTAATTGAATAGCCTTTCTTTGCCTTAATGTACAGGTTAAAATACCTAGTCTGTAACGCAACATCAGAAGTACATTTATAGAGATCGTGTAACATTAAGACATAAGAACGCAATTGAGAAAGCTCCGTTGTGTACCAAGTTTTATCTCGAACATAGGTTGATTTCCTTTTTCCGGTGTTGTCACCAACTACAGGCCTACGTCTAAAAGTTTGAGATGGAGAAACACTGTTGAATGTATCTCTAAAAATTGTGAAAAAAGTTGCAAAGCTTTCTTCAGGATCTAATATTACATCACAGAAACTCCAGTTGATATGCAATAATTTCTGGCGCAGTAAAATCAACCTGGTTTCTTCAATAGAGCGTTTCTCAAAAGTATATCTACCATGCCAAGTAAATGAAGTAGGCCTAGGCCCAGGACTTACCAAATCAGCTGTCAATGTCATGCACACCGCACCGTGGTCGGCAACCACCGGCTCATGTACATCAACTCTGTACTCCCAAGATTTAAGGTTGGTCACAGCCGTGTCCAAACATGCTGGTCCCCTTGTAGGTTCTCTTGAACCGATGAACAAGTTATAACTTCTCAGAAGGTTTGTGAAAAAAGCCTCCTCTCTTGAGGGCATCTCCAGATGAATGTTGAAGTCACCGGTAAGAATTATGGTCTCTTGCTTAAACTTTGTACATATAAACTTAAGACACAAGTCTAGTTTATCAAAAAATTGTGACAAGTCACTCGCAGGCGATCTATAGCCACTTATCACAATGATTGACAAGTCGGTTAGTGCAACTGCAGCAAGCTCCAGACACAGTTCAGAACAAAAAGTTTCAAGGTCAATAGGTTTAAAATTAAATTTTTCTTTCAAATACACAGCCACCCCACCATTCTTGTGTATTGTTCTATAATATCCGGAAGCGAGGTGTAGTTTTTGGATATCTTGGTATTGGCCTAAACTTGCCTCGTCTAGTGTGATCCAATGCTCACATATACATAATATGTCACATATACATATACATAATATAGGCCACTTGGCTTCGCTAGCTAAAGAGCAAGTGGCCGAATGTTCACGAATTAAAATAATTTGGCGAGCGCGAACATCTAGTGCTTTAAAAACAGTCAACTGAGAGTTGAGGTTATGTTATTGTTTTCAAAACAGGTTGTAGACCACTGGGTACGTAGCTTATTGATGTTGGACATTAAAACATCTAGTTTATATTCGTGATTTTAGTTTGTCTTTCCTAAACTTTAAAACTATTCAATTTTTATTTCACAGGCATAAAAGGCATTTTTTACCAACTCAAATTTTCTCAGCATAAAACATAGAACATTTATGTTTGTCAAATTGGATACTATATCATTGATGTACATCACAGTGTCACGTCCGTACAGTGACAGTGGTATTGACACACCCACACTCCCATTCAAGAACAGTGGTATTGACCCTCCCGCTTAACAATACACGTACAGTGGTTCAATCTTAGTTAATTTCACTTATCACGCAACAAACAATAAATACATACTATATTAATGATTGTCAAAAATATAAATGGCTTACTCGTTCGTCAGTGACAGTAAAAAATTATGAAAACTATATTGATTGGTCGTAGATTTGTTATGTTAATGAATGACAACATTAATCAATTATGCTATTTGTTTGGGAACAACCTGTACGTGGGCATAATTTGTTTTTAATCAAGAGCTACTCTACTGAATATGTTGAGAATACACCCCTGTTCCTGTTACAGTTTCAGGGTAAATTAAACCAGACAATAAAAGAGTTACAAAATGTCACAAAATAAATATTATTCTAAAGGAGTTGTACAAATCTGAACAATGATGAAGCTGTTTTATCTATTAACGGTGTACTTAAGAGCTCCTCTTTTCATTAAGACCTATGTCATAATATATTGGTAAAATGTCTTTACGAACATCTATGTCATAATAACTAGTAAATTTAAAATGTCAAAGGAAACATTACAGTAGAGAGAAAGTAAAAAAATTGCATGTACAGCAAATTCTGGTTAACCGGTTAAATATGATGGAAGATGAATCCGGATAGTACAGAACGTAACAAAATTATAATTTTTAGACAATATTATGCCACGCAATTCCTCCCGCGATAGCGTAGGGCAAGTTGAATGTAATGCATCATACACACATATTGTTGCACATCCTATAAGCGAGCGGTGATGTTGTTGTATGCATATTTACCAGATTTAAGTATGTACCTAGAAATCTACTGTAATTTAGTGGTTTCATCGTTAATTTATTCTTTTTATACTGTAAAAATATATAATTTACTTTGCAGTATATTACAATACTATATTGAAACATTTATAGTATATTTTTATTGATTTCAATAAAACGTTACCATAAATTACTGGGCCTAAACTTTAGCTTTTTGTTCTCTCAAAATCTTTAAATGGAATATGAATCATAGCAAATTAAATTACTCGTAATTGATAATTATAGTAGTTTACTAGTAAATCCAAAAGAACGCATTAAATTTCAGAAATATCACTCTATAAAATACAACAATAACAAAATATTTCTTTACTGGACGACAGTAAACAAACAGACTAATGATTGACGATGTACCCTTCATGACAATTAATTGAACTATTGTTACAACCACGTTGTTACAACATTGTATATTTTGCCTGCGGGTTTTTTGGGTGCAAAACACAGTTACTACTGAAATACGACTACTATGTCTTAAATTTTGTGCATATATTGAAAAATTAGCTGGTCAGTGCCGGGAAAGAGTGCAACGTTACCACGTTCGAACGGAGTGCCGCCGCCTACTACCAGCTTTGAAACCAAGTTTGTAAGAACCTTTTCTCATAAATACTTTTCGACCTTTTCAAAGTGACAGATTTAAAATGTTTTTACTGTAATTTTGTTTGGTTATTTAATTGTGTTGTTCTTAGGCTTCCACTTTTTTTATTACAATTTATTAATTTGCATACTTTAGGCCCCAGGTTAGTGAGGTTACTGATCACTCGTTTTCACATTATATAGATCTATTATTATTATATATATAGATTATATTATTATTATATATTATTATATAGATGAATCAAGGGATTTTCGAAACACTAAATCAAGATTATTTAACTACATAAACAGAATTTGTGAAAAAATAAAAAATAAGGATAAAAGCTTAATCAACAAACCACTACAAATACAAATCAATTTGCAATTTCTGTATTATCTTAAGTTTATAATAGTAATATATCATAACTACTGGTTTTGTAAGGATAATAACGTGACCAAGCGATTGATTTTCCTACCACTAAAAGCCAAGATAGAGTTGAATTTAGGACAAGTATAACAATTTTGTTTGAAGTAGTATATACTTTTGAAATTAAAGTTAAAAAATAAAACATACAGAAACGTTCTTGTCCACATTGTATTAAACACGTCCAAAAACGGAGTTTTGAGTAATACAAATGTAAAGTTAGTGGGTCTTTTGACATGTTTTATATAAATAGTGTACGAAAACAGGACATCTCATAGAGGTGGCCCACTGTCCACACCACTCAAGTATATTTATATGTTCGCAAACTGGAATTTATATTTTGGTGTGTTTACAAGCTGCATGCCTTTACACTTGTTCGCAAACAAGACAACTGGCGAGGGGTACTGTTGCAGTCACACACCAACCAGAGCGTATATGCTGTCACACCACTATGTCGACCGTTGACAAACTTCAAAGACCAATGTACAACTTGCTCCAAAAGGCTCCCTGGTTGCTATAAAACCAATGGTTTAGTTTAAACGTTTTAAAACTAAAACTGGAAGACTTATCTGGCCTAATATCACTTTTGATATTTTGATACAGGCCTGAATCGTTTCTTATCTAGTAGATTATTAAGTATTTTCTTTTTTGTTGCATGAAATGTGGCCCCCCTGTGAACTAAGTCTGTGTGGCCCCGGGGCAATTTGCCCCTTTTGCCCCCCCCCCTCTGGGCGGCCCTGAGGGTCCACGCGCAGGTTTGTGACGTCATCGGTCCAAAACCAGCTGATCCCTTTTGTTTACAATTTGATCCAAATGTCAAACTGAAGTTTATTATTTACATCAGTTTAGGTTATATTATTTAAAATTGAAAATATCCACAGTTTGAAAACAGCTGGTTTCAGAGTGAACAGGTTCAAGGACAGCAATGAAATGAGTACGGGTCTGATCGTTACACATGTAATGCGTATATGTAATAAATGTCTGAGGATTAATCTAATGATTATGAACACTTTTACAATGTGTAAGTAATTGGCCAAGTTCATAAGACAATAAAAAGAATAAGCAAACGGAAAATCGCTACTTTTCTTTTTAGTTTTGCAGTGTGATGAATGGTAAGTAAACCACTGATATTTTCCACCACCGTTGGCAGTGTTGACCAGCGCTGAACGTGACCATAATTCGAACCGATGACGTCAGAAATCGACTGCGCATCTACCTCGTGGACCCTACCTTATGTAATATTCTAGATAACTTGTTAGATAGTTTATTTCGATTTTTTGCATTTTCTGAGAACATTTACTATTGTAATGTTTTTTTTTTTTTAACCATCACAAAGTAGAGATTTCAACGAACAAAATGCACACCGACTTTTTAGAAAAAGCTAATATTTTGACACGAGAATTTTCGATTGAAAATTAGGGTGCTTTTTTGATATTAAGTCAAAATAAGGTGAAAAAATAAATATTTTAAATCAAATAAATTACAGTGTATTTGGGACATAAAAAGGTAAGTTTTCACCAAATTTCGTAGAAAAAAATTTAAAAAAATAAATAAAAATAAAAAACAAAAAACTTGGTTTCAAAAATTATCGACCCTGGTCTACTGGTATACCTGCAGAGTAAACAACTTGCTGTGGGGTCTGCTGAACCCCAGTGTTATATTAACGTGCGTATTTTTTTCACCAATTTTTCAATAATTCAAAAAAATTGTCACATTAACTTCTTAATTTTGAATATACCCATGCAGTTAACAGTTTATAAATAAAATTTGTGGTTTCATGTTTAGTTGTTTTACTTTATGCCTATTTCATCGGTCGGTATATCAATATTGTATCAGCATATAGGTAATTCTTACAGAAAAATATGACTTTTTGGTGGTATTATAAGAAAACCCTTAAATACTTGCACATTAACTATGAAACTAAGTTATTCCTTGGTTTATGTTCTATAAAAAAACATAAGATGATTAATTCCTGTTTAAAAAATTTCTTAATTAAAATTTGTCATATGAAATAATGCATTTTTATGTAAAACAATTTATGTCTTTTGTAAAAAAGCTGCTACAGTTTTATAATTTTTTTGTTTTTTACTAAATAACCTTTCAGCTCGTTTACATAAACCTGTAAAAGGGGTAAACCAAAAATTTAAAAAAAAATTTACATATCAGAATGGTAAATATCAACAAAATTACATTGGGGTCCAAGAGACCCCAGTGTTCTATTAACGTATACTGAACTAAGTGTTATATCAAAGGTTAAACTTTTGAAAAAATCCACAAAATTTTTGAAGCATACGAAACAAAATGGTGGCCATATACAGTTTTTGAATTGCAATAAATAAAAACCATGAATTTAAAAATATTACAACAAGAACAACTTTCTTTACAAATTTTATTTTAAATTAAATAAGTCTGTTTGTTGAAATCTGTTCCTAAATAACGGAGATATGAATGGCATTTTTCGGAAACCCTTTCTAAGTACGTGTCTAAGGGTCTATCCGAAGCAATGTTCCAAATTTCAGAGCTCCAGACATTATAGTTACATGAGGTTCATTATAGTCAGATATCGCGATCAGTCAGAGTCCCTTTCACTTTTATTGTTATAGATAATAAGACGCAAAAACAAGCCCTCGTTCGCTTTTCTACGTTAAGTAGGCTGCTTCGCTAGTTGGAGTTAATAACTGATTTTGCTATAGGCCTACGCATAATGGTAAACATAAATAGTAGATAACTGCAGAAACAGCTGACCGGAACGTTGATAGATCAAAACAGTATTGCATATCAGCTGACCAAATAAGGTTTTCTATATTTAAAAACTTACATTGCTGAGCAGTTTCTTTTATGCAAGCCCGTATTTTATAAATAAAAAATAAAATATTAATAAGCATAGCCTCGCATGGAGACCTATCGTCCCCGAAAAGGTTTTCAGGTTCACCCCTTATTCAATTAAGTTTGAAAAACTAATAAAAAGTCACCGTCGTCTTTTCGAATCTTGATTTCATTCCAGCATTAAGCGCATCTAAAGAAAATTCAATTTATTTCCAATACCGTACTGGAACATCCTTTCTATTTCTATCAGTAAAAAAGTAATTTTAACATACCTGAATTGGGGATTCATCATGAACATATAAATGGAAGTCCTTCAGGAGCGAGCAACACTACAGAGATATCTATAAAATTCCCACAAAAACACTTAATAAAAAATTAACTATATACAATTACAATTAAAACTTAATTGTTCTTAGTATGTAGCCCACAGAAAGGATAAACACAAACATTATCAGAACGTGTGTCAAAAGTATAATTTGTACAGTATATATTGCACAGGAACGCGGTCACGTAGGCTACGATGTCAAGCACTCGCCACTCACTACGTACGTACTGGTGACTGGACACCAGATTGACATAGGAAAGAGTGACAACACAACACAGTGTCAAACAGAGGGTGTCACTGCCCTGTCACATCCAGCACGTGTGCATGTGCACAACAACAGCCCGAGGGAAACAAGCGACCGCCAGTCAAGACAAAAGACCGCTGGGCCGGGGTGTGTTATATAGCCTTGGCCACATTCTCACCCGCCGAAACACTTTGACAAGCCAAAAACTGCAAAGTGCCTCCTAGCCTCTGACGCAAAAAGTATAATTCGTAACTGTGAATCGTTAGCTAACATGAGAGAACCAATAAAAAAGAAACTCTTCCATATTATTTTGCTTGTATTATTTGTTCTAAGTTGTTCGGCACATCGTTGATTCTAGAAACATATTTTACTTACATTTGCAAAAAACCGTATGTTATTAAATTACGGCATTTGGTGAGATGTTAATATTATACCACATCATAAAGAATCAAATAAATGAAGCAAAAAGTTTTCGCCCCAGGCTGGGATCGAACCTACGATCTTCCACTCTTCCACGCTTCGAAACCCACTAACGTCGAATTTCAATGGGTGGCATCACCAACATGGGTAGTTTTGTTTGTGACTTAACATAGTCAATGCTTTTACAGTACTACTGTAGTCACCATTAGATTGTGTCAAGTCCCCTAAAAACGTTCAACATGGGTAGTTTTGTTTGTGACTTAACATAGTCAATGCTTTTACAGTACTACTGTAGTCACCATTAGATTGTGTCAAGTCCCCTAAAAACGTTTTGCTTATATTAATTCTAGATTGTTTAAAACATCGATGACTCTAGAAATATATTTTATTTGAATTTGTAAAAAACCCGTATATTATTAAATTATAACGTTTAGTGTGATATAAATATTATATCGCAATCACATCATAACGCATCAAATAAACGAAGCAAAAGCTATAAAGATTTCGCCCCTGGCTGGATTGAACATGCGATCTTCCACTCTTGAACCGCGTTACTGTCTTCGTAACGTAACACATTGTTCTCAGAAAGAAAGGTGTGATGACTTCAACTCACTATCTGAAAGGCAGTTCAAAAAATAAAAACTTCCTTGCCGACATATTGAAATGCATAAATTAATGCATGTCAAATACACTTTTCCAAACTATATAGCCTATGTTCTAAAAAATACTTAACAATTTAACTGTGGACTTCGGTTGCTAACAATATCAATTGTTGGAGGCACATTTACAGTGCATTCCAATTTTTTATCCATTTTAACCCTTGGTTATAACACTGTTACACTACAAATGCGCAACTTCTTCCACGCTGATAGTTCTGGTTCGATAATAAAACTGCTTTATGTGACTCCCTCGGAACAAAGCGGCTTTTAATTTATACAGTTTGTAATCAAAATTACATACCGATTACCCTAAGATAAGCAATATGCATGATTATCTCCAAGAAGCCTACCGTAAGGGTAAGGAAGCGGTAAAGAGAGCGGCGACGCGCCGGATTAAGGCCTTCATCAATTAATCAAAAGTAATTAGCATGATTGTTGAGAATATCTTTCAAAATGTAGGTACTGTACGCTCATTATTTAACAAATAAACGCTTATTGTGAAAATTTGTTCGTTTAGCTTCCACACTTTGAAATGTATCATGCAGATTATTTAACTTCTTCTAAAGGTTGCCAAGAAGACGTGTTATGGTTTATTTACAGGTTTATTTCATGTCATGGTTTATTACAGTTATGGTTTATTTAATGACAAGTAGTGTTACTATACTATAACTGCAGATGTTGCAGGAGAACACTGTGCACTGTGGTCAGGGGCAGACAGTGCACACAACAGCACACAGCAGCACAGCGCACCTGACGTTACTTATCAACCCTGCGCGGCGGTCGTTGACCCACTGACATTGACCTACTTTGCTGGCCGCACCCCTTCCCCTCTCCATCACTACCGTGCCGCGGTCCAAGTAGTGAAGTTTTACTGAGACCATCCTAACCTCCCTCACTGTCACACACTGTTCACTTCTCAGGCCAAGTAAACGAGCTCCCTGTAGACATCTGTATACAGTTTGACTTGGTAAAATCAAATCTTGTGTACGATATTAGCCTACGTTTAATTTGTCATTTGTAGATGTCAGGGTACCGAGGTCACAATCTAGGCAAAGCTCAATAAATGCGAGTATATACCAATCAATGGCATGTATTATGATACATTTGTGAATTCATTAAATAATTAGATACATCAATTTGAACCAGGGGTGACAAGTAAATGTCACAAACTTTCTCCCATAGGTTACTTGACGGTGAAAATTTACGTCAGTATATAAATTTACTTCCTCACTATATCAAATTACATCGTTATTTTTTGAGATTTTTCCATTTTTTAACACATTTTACCCCATAACTTTTGAACCAAGAGAGTTATGGACCTGCGGTTTGTGTCATAATGTTAGGTTATTTTATCACTGTATATTGTGTAAATGTTATGCAAATCAGTGGATATTAGATTATTTCCAGCAATTTTTCTTAATTTGTTTATTAGTTTTTACCCCATAGCTTCCGAACGCGAATTTTTACAGACATAGCGTTTATGCCATATTGTTGAGCTAATTTAAGACTACAATTGGTGAAATTTTAATCAAAATCGTTAGAGCCATTTTCGAGAAATGATTTTTTTCATGTTTTTTGCGGTTTTTACGGAAAATGGGGGGTTTAAAATCAAAATTTGAAAAAATGAAAAAAACGGCTAGAGATACGATTTTTCAACGTACGTGTGCCAAATTTCATCAAAATCGGCCTGGCCGTTACCTCTCCAGAGGTGCGTACACACATACACACACACACATACATACGGACAGACATTTTTTAAAAAACACTTTTTTGGGCTCAGGGGACCCCAAAACGGATATTTCCGCCAAAAAACGGAGGTCGAATTTTTTCACGATCACAATACTTTCTCTATACACTAACGTGTAATGGGAGAAAGTAAAAAAACCGGCAGACACGCAGCTTAGGCGCTGACGTGAATTTCCGAAAAATTAAGAATTTAAGAACCTTCATAACTTTATAAGCAAAATGCCCTTGTCTTTTCAAACTAACTGTTTTTAATTGTTTATCATTTACTCGTATAGCAAAATCGGGGTTTTTGCTATAACTATAGCGAAATTACATTGTAGAAAGGTGTTTGAGGGCTTGTTTTTTCCTAATTTTTATTTCTAACCGTATTTGAAAGAAGATCTTTCAAATTTTCAAAAACACCTACTTAAAAGTAAAAAAAATCGATTTTTGGCGGGAAAACCCCCAAAACCCCCCTTTTTGTTAACCCAATATATCTGGTTAACAAACTTCCGAGATGACAAAAGGCACATTTTTTTGTGCCAAATTTCGTAAAAATCGGGCCAAAAATGCGACCTGTAGAGAGGGCATACATATATATATATATATATATATATATATATACATATATAAAGTATTGAAAAATTCTCAAATCGTGTTCTGGGATCAGGATCGGTGCACATTTCGCAGTACCAAGTCTGGGTCTCACCATGGTGGCGGCTTGAATAGTTCATTTTTCCTATGGAAATTCACTAAAAACAAATGTGTAAAAAATAAATCATTACAGTATTGTTTAAATTGAATATAGTAATTTATATTATTTCCACATTCATTTTCATAATAACAATCAAAGTTGGCAATAGTGAATTACAATTTTAGATGACGTCATAGATTCGTGCAACGTAATCATAATATTTACAATTGTAAAATTCCAGCCTCTACCACGGTAGAAATGTTTACACTTGTAGATTGGTGAAACGAAATTTGACAACAGCAGCTGGCCAGTAATTACAAGTGTAGACTTTCGTGAAACAGGCCCCAGGTCTAAATAATCAAAATTTTGTATTTTATATTCAAAGGACTTTCAATTATTTAACGAAAAGACGAGTAAAATAGGTTTAAATATTACTTATTGTTTATCGATGTTATGGTATAATAAATGATAAATACCAATTCACAGCTGATGTTAGGCTAAAAACAGTTTTTTGTATTCAATAGAATTAGAAACAACAAATGGGGACATTGTTGAAGTAAACATTACTGGATATTGACGTTGGAATTTAATACAAAACAGCTGTTTTTAGCCTAACATCAGCAGTTATTTGATATTTATAATTTATTATACCAACAACTCAAATCAACAAATAGGTAATATTTCAACTTAATTTAGTAATCTTTTAAATAAAATTTTGGTGTTTTGAATATAAAATACAATATTTCGATTATTTAGATCATCCAGCTTGTTGACCAAGCAGCTGTTTACTTATTTTAACTTCTGATAACACCGTCCTCAGCTCTTCAGCAGCTTTACCATTATGCCTAACCATTAAATATTTGCATTATTTCTCGATTATGCGTCGCTCGATTTCAATAAACGATACACCGTTAGATTTTACGTCAAAATTCCTGTTTCAGGTCTATTGTAACCTTTTAGCAAAATATGCAGGTTTTAGATCTTTTAAAATTTAAAATTTTAACCAGTCGCAATTTTGAAACAGAAAAATATAATTTATATGAAATATTATAGTTACATAGATAAACATGTGTACCAAGTTTCGTTATTTTATCTTAAACCGTTTCTGAGAGATTCAGGTTTATGTAAAAAACACATACGCACAGCCAGACAAAAACCAGTTTGAGATAGGACACATGTTATATTGCACTTTTTGCTTGTTTTGACACCCAAATAATCTGGTAAAATTTATTTTATTTATTATATTTATTTATTATATTTATTTACACTCTGTATAAACTTCTAAAATTTACACTTGTTGCCTCCAAAAATGACAGCTGAACATTGATAAATTTTAGTGCATTACTATACGTTGTTTTTTATATCCATTATCCCTGCCTTTTTCTGGGCATAGAAATCGTTTTGCGAAGAATGATTTTGCAAGTAACTGGATAACTGGATTAATTTTGCAAGTAATTTTGCGATAACTGAATCAAAAATGTGACGTCTTGAAGCTGGGACTATACTGCAATCTCTCGTGGCGTAGGTTATACAAATTATTATTGAATGTCCAATTTAAATTTTGATCCATATTTGCATGACTTTTGAAAGTGAATCTAATTTTTAACTCGAAGAAGTAAATGTATACGACGATATGAACATTTACACCGCACTAATACGAAGAATCGCTTTACAGAACAAACAAATTGCGCTGAAAACACTCACTCTATCCGTTCGTGATTTATGCGCGGAAGCAATCGAACAATCAACCAACTCCCGTAACGTGTGCAGCTGTCGAGTGGGAAATTTGGGAATTGCGGGATAAAGCGACGTGCATCACTGCAGCAGCGCTACTGGCCCCGCCCCGTGGGCAGTGCCGTGTGGACCAATCCAAAGCGGCGCGTTACCGGGTTGCAGAATCTGACATTGCCGGGTTCGGAAACTGAGCAGCGCTCTCCAGCCACCGTCAGTCAGTGCAGGATTACGGAGTTCTGGAATTGGACAATTTACCGGGGCCCGGTCCAAGTACAATTATGAGGGATAGGGAAATTTAACATTGCTCATCGAGTTCAGAATTACGGAGTTCGGGGTTCCCTATTTATTTTATGACAGCTGTATATTGAAATGGAATTGGAAGTGCTGTTGTTTTGCTCATTGTCTAATATTCTAGATGATAAAATTTGTTATATAGAAATAGATATTGACAAGACGTTAAAAATGGTTTCAGAACTACTTTTGTAAATTGTATAAGAAAACTATTGTACATGCAGTTCTGTAAATATATGTATCACATTGCAAATTTGAAAAAGATTATTGTACAAAAATGAAATTTAAATGGCTATAAGGATCAACAGTCATACCGATTTTCATGATTTTATTTCAAATTACTTCAGATATATTAAGCTTTCTGTAAAAATCATATTATACGATTTTTATTCTTGCATAGTTCTAATAAAACTTTATAGTTTTTATTGAGCCAAGACCAGGTAGCAATGATGCAAACTGTTGGTTCTTGACAAAATATTTAGTACACTTTTGAAAATTACAATACCGTATATACTCGAATCTAAGCCGCACTATTTTGACCGCAATTTGACCGCAAAAACAAGGGTGCGGCTTAGATTCGCGTGCGGCTTACATTTGCCCAATTAGAGTTGAAATGCCAAGTGGTGCTAAAAGCATTTCTGAGGGCAAAAAACCAATTATTTAAACTTTTGGGCTGTGAAATGGAGGGTCTATGCAGTGTTTTCTCAGACAGCTGCACAGTCACTAGTTAATTTATACAGTCGGTCAGTCAGGTGCAGTGGTGAGATAAGGATCACGGAGGGGAGGGGAAGGGGGTGTGTGATGGGGAGAGGCTTCAAACAGGTTTGCAGGGGGGAGGGGAAGGGAGATTGATGGGAGGAAGCAACATTGCGATAACTCAGTTTTTGTGCTAGGTGAGGGACGCATTCTCTTTCCCACTTCCTTTCATAACATTCTGTTATCCTGTCTTCTCCTTTCAACCTCTGTCCTTCTAGGACAAAATATGCGTCTTCAATACTTTTGAGTTTTGACTCACTCACTAGTTCCAACAGCTGTGAACTACCGGCTCACTAACTCCAAATTGGCGCATTGCTGCTCTGTTTCCATTTTCGTCTGCATAACTAATTACTTTCCTTTTGAAAGAAGCCATGTAATGGCATCTTTGACTAGCCATAGTTTGGTGTTCACTACATTCACTACTTACTAACTAAATACGGTAACACTTTCACTAATCACTACTTACTAATTAAATAATACTTTGACTAAATAATTTCAATTAGGTTAAGTCAGCATAGCAATAGGCTAGTTCACAATAAACCAAACAACAACAGTGACTTTTGTTTTGAGTTTTTATTTGTTTCTCCTTTCATCTGTCATTTGCCGGCTGTAGTAGCTTGCCAACCTCAAATAATTGTTTGCCCTTTTTGAGGGTAATTTTAGAGTTAGAGGGTATTTTCTAAGACAACAATATTCATGTTTAGCCGGTAAAAATATAATTACAGTAATGATAAGTTATTCTTTTGATATGGTTTTAAGATTTGAAGCTAAAAACCAATGTCTCTATCATAAAATAACAATAGGTAGATAGCCAAAAGGGTAATTTTTAGATTTTGGTTGGCAGCACTATCCAAAAGATGAGAATAATTGGCTTGAAAGACAGTGGGGAGAAATGTAGAAGGGTGGGAAGGGGAAGTGGTTTGTTTTGCAATAGAAGTGGGTGACGTCAAAATGAGGTCACCAATCAGGGATAGGAGGGGCGGGGCTTAGCGGTATTTGTTTTCTTCCACTTGTCATCTTGTTCTTTGTCCTACATGAGCTTGTTCTGTACAAGATAAGGTTTGTGGCTCTACAGAGAAGCTTCTGTGGGTAGAGCACATGAACAGGTGATTGTTAAACACAGTGTAGGACTGTATCGGTCTCTCTCACTTCCTTTCCTTCTTGAAGCAGTTTAGCCTCAGTGTCCAGTTAACACTTGCCGTATCCAGTCGCTTTACTGGGTAGATACTTTGCCTATGAATTATGGAATACTCTTGTGTAAAACTAGTTTTGGGACAAATGGCTATAAATAAAACAAGTTTATTACTAGTTTTTATTTAAATACATCATGTAACTAAGTAACTTATACCAATACTTCATTTGTAAATACACTTTACATGACTTTCGTCAATTAATAGAGCTCATTTTGTGATCGCTAGATTGCCGTTTTTCCTGGATAATATTGCCCGGTAAACTGGGTGCGGCTTAGATTCGAGTGTGGCCTTTTTTACCTAATTTTCAATCAAAAACAAGGGGTGCGGCTTAGATTCGCGTGCGGCTTAGATTCGAGTATATACGGTAATTATTTTGATTCATTGAGAAAATCCATTATTTAACAGCATATAGTTGATTGTTTTTAATATATTCAAAAGAATATAACAAAACGGTTGACAGTGGATATTTGTTGATATATGGATATATTAATACTTTAGACTCAATTACTTTTCTTCTTTGAAGGTAAACGTGAATGATGCCAGATTTAGTGCTTTATTCACATCACACCACTTTAACATCGACCCGGCAGATTCCCAGTTTCGCAATACCAAAGCCATGCAAACTATTCACTCAGAGAAATTGAAGAGGCGACATCAGGAGCTTGAACAGGTATAATACTCATTGTAATCTAGTCTACATTTACTGTTAATATTTCCACTATAATTTTGCTATTTTATGGCCAGTAGACATGTTTCTGCAGCTCCTAGTGTCCGGATGTTGTGTAGAGGAGAGTACCGAGTGTCAGGCTTGTCAGTTAGCTGATAAACAGACCAATACTATGTGGATTGGATTCCAAGTTAAGCTGTAGGTTCCTTAGTTGTCTGGCTATTAACAAAAGGCCCATTCTGAACAGGTTAAATCAGTTTATAACCAGACAATACAGGTTATCCACATTCACCCTAAACTCATATAATCATTCATATTCACCTTAAAATACTTATAAAGTTGTGTCAGCATATCTGACAGTCAATGTAACAAGAATGACATTTCAATATTATGGTCTAGTCATCCATGTATTATTCAAACCTTTCAATACACATAATATTTATTCATAAATACATTGGTGTACTTATCCATATTTTGTCAGTAAAATATCCATAAAGAAGTTAAACATGTTCAATTATGAAAACACTCAATTGGCCTTTAATGTTAGATTAAATTGTAATGGAGCAAACATTCCAATATACTTTTGATACTGAATGTACACTAAACTGAAAAAGACACAAAATGTCTTCTGGCCCACTAAGACATCCACCAGCGTGTTCTTCGAGTATCATAGTAACTTGAAGACATTCATTATCTTATGATACTATCACTTTATTAGTATGTTAAACAAAAAAATATTCCTTTTTTTTAAATATGTATTATTTCATATTATCTTCAATAATAAATTATTATTGAAGATTACTTCACCAGAGTAGTAGTATCTTCTGAAGAAATTGCCAGTGGTACTGAAAATTCATGTGATTCTTTTGTTTTGTGTATGTTACTACTACTCTGGTGTTAGTGAACTTGTCTTCTAAGGTAAGTTTGCTGATGTTCTATCTCTCCAATATACTAATTCCTGGCCAGCGCCCTTTAACCTATCCTAAAATAATTTAAAGAATTAAATTTCTCTTTTAAAATATTTAGATTTGCTTGCTTTTTATTTTAATTGAAGTCTAATAATTTTTCAAAAATAGTAATTTATTTAGGTTATTGTTGTTTTTAAATATGACATTTTTAATTCATTGTTTTACTGGAATGTAAGAAATATGTATTTAATTTAAGATTGAATGAATCTTACTACTAATATTACTATCACTAAATTTTTATAATTAGAATAGTACAACTTTGAGAATACATTTTAAATATTTATTTTATTTACACTAGAAATAGGGCATTAGAAAACGTACCTGTGAAGACAACTTAACAAACACAGTACACAGAAGAACATTTTAAGACTCAACACATAGGACAAATGTTCAGTGCCTCTGACACTTTCATCAGGCAAGGAAAGAGATTGAGTTAGTCTATAAGGAGAAAAATTAATTAAGTATTCTGTTGTGTATTTTTATGTTTTCTTAGGCCTGTATCTGTCTTTCTCAGAAACTTTGCTAATGACTATATCTGATGCATTAATTCCTGGCTTATTGCCCTATATAACCTAACTTCAAATATTTATTTTTGTAATAAATATGAAAAATTGGCATAAAAATCATGGTATTCATTGTTTTGTATTCTTTATTATCCTATACACAAAGAAAATAAATATTGACATTGAGCAACTCTGATGACACTTTGTCGTTCTTCCCAGACATTACTTAGACTAGACATGTAGTGCACAAAGTTCAGAGGAGTTCTTATGACTTCTTTTTCTGTAGGGTTATCTGTTAAGTCAAGCTGGTATTTTTATATTTTTTAGTTTTACAGCAATACAGTATTATTTCTTCATGTATAGTTCAATGTATATAAATGTTCTATTGTCTCAATTCACTATCTAAATAATGTTTACCAACCATTTTCAGGAAATTACACAAGAGAAGCAGACCAAGACAGATCCTGAGCTTTCGTTGCTTGTAAAGTCTATAAAAAATAAGACGAAACATAAAGTAAAAAAATAAAAGTCTTGTATAAATATTATTGTCTATCATGTTTAACCACACACTATCATGTTATTGTCTATGAGTTTATGTTTGTAGGGAGGGCGGGCCACGATACTTGTGTGTTCGATAGGCCAAGTCAGTTGTCTGTTCTTCAGGAGAGAAGGCAGGCTACGTTAGTTGTCTGTTCCTCAGGAGGGAGGGTGGGCCATGTTAGTTGTTATTTTATCTTCTATGAAGCCACTATGACGCCATATCCTTTCCAAAGTCAATTTCTCATATGGATGGGAGTGACAAGGGTAATTGCCCTGGCTATTGGGCTATTAATAAAAAGCTATTTCTGAGGAACAGTTAACCTTAGTAAGTAAAAAAAAATGACTACAAGCAAACGCTACACATGAGAAATGGGTGAATGATCTACACTCATCATATTCATTCATTTCTCATATTCACTTATATCTCTATAATCGGTGGCATACAAATAAATAATACATAATAATAATAATTAAGATTTAATTAAATAAAGTAAAATTAGGTACTGGGATTGGCAAAATAATGGACTGGTTAAAGAGAGATTGCCAAATGTTCCCCTTAAAAATCGTCATTACAAGTTTTTACAAGAAAGTGAAACGGCAGCGATTCTCCTTGACAAATGTCATTTTAAACAGAGTCCACATTGTTGAACAAGGAGCGAAGATAATACGCATAGCTGTTACCTTTCGGGCTTTCATTCGGCAGTGTGTACCCATCTTTACAATAACCCAACATTAGATTATCAGTATTTTGAACTAACTGAGGTTTATCGAGGTAACAAAGAAATACTCCTTGATAGCATTATAACAACAGCCTTCTTTATTATTTACATAATCATTCTATGTATTAATTGCTATGTACATAGGTTAGACACAACAGGCTTCACACAAAACTAACAACGCTACATTGGGGTTGTGTAAACTGTACAATATTTCCAAACAATAACAATAACATATTTGCTTATTTCCACTAAAAAAACGGTTTGATTTGATTATTTTTATAGATATTTCTCACTTTTTTAGGCAACAATGAAAAAAATACAGTACGACTGATAGGGGATAACTAATAATTCAAGAACACAATGATTTTTATTGATATAAGGACTTATTACAGAATTATTATTAGTTTGGTAAATAAACAGTATTCTGAATTTACAAAGTTGTCATAAATACAATGATGGTCTGCTTATTTCAAAACTACCTAGTTTGAGTTCGTGAACACTTGGATCAACTATACATACAACAATATAATATAACCTAGAGGCATGTTCTCTCGATTGAAAACTGCTACATTTTTCTTTTTAATTATTATCACCATGATATGAAATAAAAGCAGAATTGAGGTGAATATTCCACACGGACATCTCTGTTCTGAGTGTATTAACCATTTGTGTGTAAGGAATGTCACAGTGCTATCTATCCACTGTTGCTGAAAATGTGCCAAATGGGATTTCATGGTCTATAGTGACATGACTTACACAGGTAGTTACGCTTTAAAGTAAATAATTTAGAATGCATGACTTTACAACTTATGATCAATATTTAAAAAATCTATTTAAAGAAATCCGTTTAGCTGTTTAGTGAAATAATACATTTCATTCTTTTTCAATAATAGGTTTCATTATTGAATATATGCTCCTGCTAATAAATATTTTACTTATCTCAGTTCAACTGACATAACTAAATAGCTTAACTTTTCAAAGAGAACTGTGTTTTTACTAAAACAAAAAATAAAATATACTATAAATGATTACTTTTTTATTAACTTTCATAATCCGAATAAAATCTTTGATTATCCGACAAGAGTTTTCTGAAAGTAAGTCAAAAACCTTTTTCGTACAGTTCCGTTTTCGTTACTACAGATATATCTCAAAAGTTGTGTCTCATGTGCCGTTACAAGCTGCCCATTGGAAACTGTCTGAATCATGTTGTGGGACAAGTACCAGGACAAAAATGTGCCAAGCAACTGTGTCACGAGGAAAGAAAACAGTTGATGATTTTCCTGGTACTTGTGCCCGGTGCGTGTGACTTGTATGAATTTAACAGAGGTTAACAAGAGGTATAGAATCATTAGTTGTTGACTGATAGATATTTAAACAAATTAAACTAATTAAATGAAAGAAAATGAAATTAACTATCAAAGCTAAATACAGATAGACAGCATGGTGGGATAGTGCTGTAATTCAGCTACAATACTTGGAGACAAAATGTACAGAAAAAAGGCAGTGAGATATGAGGTAAACATTTTCATATGTTATGCATGTCTGTTTAATGAAAACGCATGAGAATTATTAAGAACAAATCTCCCAGGTCTATCGGCAGACACTGATATGACTTTGCCAAACTAACACTTAAACCACATGATTCAGATGTTATGATCAGCTGTAGATCTCTCCACTGCTCTGGTTGCTGGGTTATTAATCAATTCTGAAGATACACGGGTCATCTGCACTTTTGTAATCATTCACAATTCCCTTATAGTAGATTATGTTTTTGTAATCTTCTCTTAGCGTTATTTGATTGAACTAATTTAGCTCCTTTTTCCCAAATTGATAATGATGACATCAAACTACTATCAGTTGTTGATAAATCATTACTTACAATATCTTTTGTCTGATTTTTTTTTCATTTAATATAATTTTAAGACCAGGACTTTCATGTCTCTAAAACTATAACTTTAACCTTGCTCATCACTCACAAATAAACAATAGTTTTTTGCATTAAAAAGAAATATAACTTTTTAAAAATGTAAAACTATGAGAAAAACAGTTACATGTAAATCAGTGACAAGCAAATTGTTGAAACTACAGTTAAGTTTCAAAGTTATATAAGAAAACAGTTTCCAGTACGAATGCATTTAATATAATTTTCCTTATATCAGCCAGAACAGGGAGGCGCTTGTCAACTAGAGAAAACAATACTGTCACTAAATCGAAGCAAAAGTTAAAGTCTATACATTAAAATTCAGAATAAATTCTTTTCTTGACACACCATTCAAGTATGTTCTATGCTAATGTATATGTTTTGAACTGTTATGAGTAAAGAATTGAATTATTTTAGTTAAAAATAGAGGGAGCAGCATATTTGATAAAATGATAAACTGGAGACAGACACAATGACAACGTAAAGAACAGAAAAATAATAAAATATTTCGGGGTTACTTGTGACTAAAGAAGGGGCCAGTGGCTCCAAAATATTCCATTAATTTTTTGTATGTTTCCAGTTATATATTTTATAATTTTTATGCTGCTCTCCTCTCCTTTAACTAAAAATCATAGGCCTAGTGTCCTAAATATAACCCGAATTGAATTATTAAATCAACAATTAGAATAGAGAAGAAGACAAAAGTGGTTGGGAAGCTCATTTACCATTAGAATTTCTACTGAGGCTTTTAACCAGGAGAAACTTAAAAACAGACTGTTGCTAATAAATTAAAGGGATAACCATTCATTCACTGTAATACTTGTGTGTTTTATAGTCTATATTTATACACTTTTACTATCTCCCTTATAAAATAAAAGCATTACAGTTTTGATTAAAATAAATTACTAATGGTGCAAGAAATCTCAAGAAAAGGTCAGATAAGATATGCCTGAAAAAAAGAAGACAAAAACTGCAATCTCAGGATTTGACAAGTGGAGAAAGTAACTTATATGTCAAATTTGGTTATATTTAGTACAATGTATTATATACATGTGGAGAGATAAGCATATTGTGTAAACAAATTATAATATTTACAACTAACTGTTCTGTTGTTTTATTTAAATGTGACGACTTTATATTTATAGATACATAACTGTCTAGCATTGAGCACCAATATAAAGTTGAAAAATATAAGTACAGGTTCATTAATACAATTAATTTTATTGTTTGAACTTCAGAATGTTTGTTCTTTGTTCAGTTCATGAAGAAAATAAAATTTATCTATATATATAAAATCCAATGTATGTTTGTTTGTCTGTCTATCCTTTATGCGCTACCAAACCGTCCAGCCGATCGCCATGAAACTTGGGGAAGTTGTTCTATATACCCCAGGGAAGGTTTCTGTCCTATTCCCGTTTCTTTAATCCCTCAGGGCTCCCTTGGACTTCTAAAGATTCAATGTTAATCAAATAGCAGGATGCATGAAGGTATAATAAGTCAAATATAAAAAGAATATCAGCTGTGGGTTTTAAATATGTCAAAATTATACTATTTATATTTTTATGTTTTGATTTCTTGTGAAGCTATATTAATTGATTGATTTATTTGATTAACAGCTGTTAAATAAAAACAAATAGAATAAAATTGTGGTAGGCAAAACTTTCAAAATTAAAAATAATTGAGTACAGTAGTAAACTACACAAAAAATCAGCTGTTGTAAATTGGATACTGTGTAAACTGAAAGGTTGCTGCACATTTCAATGATACAATCAAAACTCAATATTATGACTGGCGAAGCGGGCGGGTACAGCTAGTATTGTTATATAATTGCTGCATAAAGAATGCTCATGTTTGCATTGAAAGCATTAACAACCACATCATCCCTTAATACTGAAGTATTATGTAAACATAAAACTGACAAATTTAAATTTATAAGGTAATTTCATTTAGCAAAGTGGCAGAATGTAGTTACAAATCTGTGTGTCCAGTCAGTTTTACACTTGATATCATAAAATGGTTGAAATTATCAATATGAAACCTACATGTGTGCATTGATAATGAGATAGTAAATCCATTGGTGTACTATTAATGTGATAATGACTGGTCCACTGATTGATTTTAGCTATGTTGAAGTTGGTGACTTTAATATTTAGCTAGTAGAAAATAATTGTGAGATAAAAACTTATATTAGAGTATTGTGGTCACCTATCAGAGATATGCTACTTATGATAAATTTTGTTTTTTTGAATAATTTAGTAGACCCAAAGTTATAATTTTGAGTTAAGGTTACCCTTAAATTGTATTCTTTATCTGCGACAAGAAATAAATATTTGTTTACATTTATACAAGAACATAATTTTTCTCGATGTGAAGATATATGTATTGCAAACTGTTTTAATTGAGACACAAGCATTACATATTTATTATGCTAACATAATTTATGAGTTGGCCATAACCAATATCACTACGTGTATAAATGGGTAGTTGGGTTGGTAAACATCTCTGTAATTGTGTACTTGTTTCCCAGTTTTATTTTGTTAAAAATATGCGAGCAAATAAAATACAAAATATATTTTAAAATTAAATAACATTTTGCGTAGAGATGTGTTAATTCCAAAATTTCCTCGATTTCGAGTCTCACTTGATTCTGATTCTGTAGTAGAATAATTTACTGGTTAAAATGTATTGTTACTACATCATGCACGAAATAAGTAACAAAGTAAAACATTACAAAATATTCACATTTTATACATAAACAAGGGCTTTTCCATATGCACTGTTCTCTTCACCATTTGAAAGAAGTCCCAAACATCACTTGAATGTTCTTGCTCATTGCAACGAATAAGAACAAAATTAATAAGCTTAAGTATGAATTAAAACAAATTACTTTTTATTGAATATAATAGGAAGTAAACATTTTTATTGATAAAATAGCATTAATACTAAGAATGGATAATATTTACAAAAAGAATTATTATAAATCACAATGTACTAACTCACTTCTCCTTGTATACAGGGTGTCCCGTAAGTAACCAGCCAAACTTCTGGAGGTCATTCCTTGGATTAAAACAAACAAAAAAATTAATATGTACAAATCGTCTATCTCGCTCCATTATCCGGCTATCTGACTGTATGTGTTTTTTATTAAAAGCTTAATATCTCTAAAGTTATTTAGGATAAAACAATGAAAATTTGTATGAATGTTGATCTTTATAGTGTTCATGTACTATATAAATTTAATTTGTTAACAGTAACCCTTTTCAAAATGGTGGCAATTTCAAATTTTTAAAGCCAAATATCTTAACCTTAAATTTTACTAAAAACATGTAGGTTACAAAAAAGTAAAAAATTTTATTTCTAAAAATAATTGTATAAACAGTTTTGAGATTGAACAACTATTAACTGAGATATTACAATTTTTATCAAATAAAAGTACGCTTGATATTAATAAAATTGGAAACTTTAGCAAAGTGACATTGATTTACTAAAAACTAAATACAGTAGGAGTAGGTTAGAAGTGACGTTTATTACAACAACAACAAAAACAGTAAAGAAAAAAATACTAGTGATCCTACATCATGTGCTCAAATTGTCATGTAGTAAAGTGACATTTATTTACTAAAAATTAGATTAGTGCTAAATAGATGTTTACAGCTGATTTGGAAATTGAAAATACATACAGTCAATGATTATCAGCTGACTGTAATATTAACAGTTTGTTGTTAGAAAATACCTATTTTATTTGTTATTGATTAGAGTTCATTACTAAATAAAAACAGTGATGTTAAGGGGTCTTGAGATAGTTTTTGTGGTTTTTGCCATGTCTCCTGATTTAAACCCCCTGGACTTTTTTGTATGGGGTTACCTCAAATCTTTGGTATACCAAACACCTGTTAGAAGTATTGAAATGTTAAGAGAAAAATAGTGGATGGCTGTAATACGATTAGACAGAAACCGGGTGTATTTGAACGAATGAGAAGTTCTATGAGAAATCGACTGGAACGATGCATAAACATGGATGGTGGGCACTTTGAGCACCAGATTGCAATAGTTGTTCAATCTCAAAACTGTTTATACAATTATTTTTAGAAATAAATTCTTAAACTTTTTTGTAACCTACATGTTTTTAGTAAAATTTCTAATTTTATTAATATCAAGCGTACTTTTATTTGATAAAAATTGTAATATCTCAGTTAATAGTTGTTCAATCTCAAAACTGTTTATACAATTATTTTTAGAAATAAATTCTTAAACTTTTTTGTAACCTACATGTTTTTAAGATATTTCGCTTTAAAAACTTAAAATGGCCGCCATTTTGAAAAGGGTTACTGTTAACAAATTAAATTTATATAGTACATGAACACTATAAAGATCAACATTCATACAAATTTTCATGGTTTTATCCTAAATAACTTTAGAGATATTAAGCTTTTAGTAAAAAACACATACAGACAGATAGCCGGATAATGGAGCGAGATAACGATTTGAACATATGAAATTTTTGTTTGTTTTAATCCAAGGAATTACCTCCAGAAGTTTGGCTGGTTACTCACGGGACACCCTGTATAACCGTAATGTAACCTCAACTGTATGTGAATGCCGAACCGAAGGGAATGAAAAAACAAAAAGTAAAAGTGTGAAGAAAAATACGCAGAAAACAAATCAAACTAGCCAATCAGCGCTAGCGGCACTCTAAATACGTAGTTATCGGCAATTTTGTTTATTATGCAATATTGAAAACTATTCATAAATATCTATATCAAGTTAACAAAGCTAAATACAACTACTAATAGTTATCATCGGACGGAAATTTAAAAATGTTCAAAATCTTTTGTTTCTTAAACAAGAGGATGTTTTACGTTACTTCTTCCACATGCTTATTTCAATTTCTTCAAATCAATTCTTGACTGACGATCAACGTTGCCAATTTTCTTTTCCTACGAAATATTGCACTGCGCGAATACCAGTGCTGGTTTTATTTTTATTTTATAAGTCAATAGAATTCGTTAAATCCATTATAACAATTATGTTTGGTGTATAATACTTTTACATTTTAATAATTGAAATTTGAGTGATTTAAGAATTGGAATCGAGAGATTACAACATATAATAATCGAAATCGAGGAATTGCGATGCCGCTGGAATCAGCAGATCTCTAATTTTAAACCTTTTGGCTACATTAAAATTTTGTTCTATGTGTGTTATACAATTATTTATGTGTTTATAATCCTAAAACTGTTGTTCTCAAGTTATATTTTCTGTTTTAAATATGTGAATCTTAAGATGTTATTTTTATCATGAAATGAAATAACATTTTGAGCCTTTTGTCTGTTTTGAAATTTTGTTTGATGTGCTTTATACAATTATTTGTGTATTTAGTAATTCTCAATTTTTTTGGGGGAAAAATGGTATAGAATATTTTAAAGTATAGATTCACAATATAACTAATTGAACCGTTATTAAAACAAGCTCTTAAATCATTCGATCTTGAATTGATTGTTACGAGTGTTTGATCAAAAATCTTTTTGTAATTGTTTTGAATAAAAGTGTTTCTTCTTATTGGTAATGCATGTGTATAATAAAAAAAATATTTTCTAGATATGCTAACTAGAGTTTATAATTTGGCCTTTCTAGATGCATAACTTATTAAGAAATCGCGCCATATATTTTATTAAAATTTTGAGAATATAGTGAACAAAAGAGACTATCTAACGTTAGAGTTAACAAAAAAAATACTTGGAGCGCTCAACAGGAGCCAGGATGAACATTCTTAATCTAGTGATTACTAATAAAAAGCCCATCCTATGATTCAGTGATGCACGCACTCTGCCAAAACTACCATGAAAGATCTTGGTCAGTGTTCCGCATACACAGTCTAGACAGTGCAGCGTGTCATAATTCAATCGCCATCACCGAGTAAAAGGGTAAAATTTAAATTAAACTTCGAGATATGTTGCTTTCACATCATCAAGCTTAAGCCTTGTTTTGTACAAATAGATACTAATTATTTTTTTAGGGGTTAAAAGTATTTAGTAAATCAATTTGTTAATATCTCTATAATTACGACTTGACTTGTAGGAGGGTTTTGTCTCTGTTTATTTTTGGTAATAAATTATTATTATTATACTTTGTTGGTGAAATACATCTCAACTCCTTAACCCTGACTGGATATGGACACTCCGTCAATGCCTAAAGATTGTCTTCTTTAGTCAGTACTACAGTTTTAGGGTTTTAGTTTTAATGTATTGTAATATACAATTAATATTGCTTATCTATGTAAATTTGACATGACTCCATTATTGCCTTGCTACCATGGCAATGGAGATATCAAGTAAATAAAACTAACTCTGAACAAAGTGACCGTCCACCAATGGCCAACACTATTACTGCAACTCTTGACAACGGTGTTGTATATTGAATTAGAATTAGTAATATTTTATATTGTGTTTTTTATAATTTATAATGCGTTGCAAATTGTCTTGTAATAAAATAAAAGTGCATTCTTTGTGTTGGTGTAGACTCAGTCTGGGTGTGCAAGAGCTACAGTTTATGATAGGTAGCTACCGGAGTGATTAGTTAATTTAAACAATAAGTTAACTACTAAAATTAACATGCTGGCATATACATTGTTGTAGAAATATACTTTTATTCAGAACAGAAGAGACGGTTATGGTCTCGGTATACTAAAATAAGCAAAAATAGCAGATTGGATGAAAAGAGTGCAACAATATTTCGAGTTATGCCTTTGTTGATTTGAACAATCTGAAGTTCGATGTTAAAACAAATCAAACTTAGGACATTGAGAATCAAATCCAATGGCAAGTCTGCCAAACAATAACAGCTCTGAAGGCACCTCATTCCCTTTTTGAAGGATCACATTTGGAAGCAAAATTGTCAGGGAAATTCTTACTGTGTTGACAATATTTCATCTGGAAGAATTTGCCATACAGAACTCCCTTTGTTAGTAACAATACATGGAAATTTAATTACATAATTCGTTGTGAGTAATACAGAGTTA
>JAQJVL010005813.1:0-32741 GCA_035578905.1 Stictocephala bisonia | reverse complement strand
AATTTCTCAATCAACATGTTATTGGGGTCTCTTTTCATGGCTTTGTAGATTTCGAACTCTTCAAGAGTGTCTAACATGAAACCTTTTTTACATATGTGTAGAATTTCTTTGTTTGTATCAAAATGATCTATTTTGTGATTGGAATCTATCAGGTGCTGAGCGAATTTGGATTTTTGTTGAGTAAATTTTGGTTTAGGTAGGTGTTCGGAAAAGCGTTTTTTAAATGATCTGCCAGTCTGGCCAATGTAATATTTTGGACAATCTGAGCAGTTTAAACGATAAGTCTCAGTAGCTTTTTGTTTAAACTGATAGATAAACTGCTCAGATTGTCCAAAATATAACACTGGCCAGACTGGCAGATCATTTAAAAAACGGTTTTCCGAACACCTACCTAAACCAAAACTCACTCAACAAAAATTCAAATTCGCTCAACACCTGATAGATTCCAATCACAAAATAGATCATTTTGATACAAAAACAAAAATTCTACATATATGTAAAAAAGGTTTCATGTTAGACACTCTTGAAGAGTTCGAAATCTACAAAGCCACGAAAAGAGACCCCAATAACATGTTGAATGAGAAATTATTTTATGGCTCAAATAAACTTTTCAATATAGTCCTTCAACTTCAAGAAGATAACAAAATTAATAATACTGATCATGACCAAACAACTGACTCCAGGAACGGTGTAGGCTAATCAACATGTGAAATCAATTCAGTGTCAAGTACCAGCTGATAAACAATGTTTTATATGTACAGTTCAATCTCGTTTAAATGTTGCTAATTGTGTTTTAATATTTATTCTTTGAAGACATCACTTTTATGAAGATTTAACGTTCTTGAGTTCTGAAAATGACTACTTGATAGTCGAAACTATGTAAACCTTGTTACTATAACAGAAATTGAAGACGATAAGGTACGTAACCTATTAACAGCCTATTATCATTCCCGGAAGAGGGTTGTTTTATTTCATCACGATGCCCTTTGGACTTTGTGGTGCACCCGCTACATGGCAAAGGTTCGTGGACAATGTGCTAGGTCCTGACTTGGAGCCATACGTGTTTGTCTACTTGGATGACATAATTGTAGTCACACCCACTTTTCAGAAGCATCTAGATATATTGTCTGAAATATTTAAGTGAGTCCGTGAAGCTAAACTTACCTTGAATCAAGAAAAATGTAAATTTTGTAGAAGTGAGTTAAAATACCTGGGCTATGTAGTTAGTAAGAAGGGTCTACACGTTGACCCAGAGAAGGTGAAGGCCATTGTGGACCTTCCAGTTCCTAAGAATCAGAAGGAAGTCCGCCAAGTGTGTGGAACCGCATCGTGGTATAAGATATTTAATCCAGATTTTGCCAGCAGGATGTACCCACTCACGTCTCTCCTCAAAAAACGTTGAAAATTTGAGTGGACCCAAGAGGCTGACCAAGCATTTCAGGACATTAAGGCTTGTTTAATCTCTGCTCCAATCTTGACATGACCTGACTTCACTAAACCTTTCATTATCTCATGCGATGCTTCAGGCTATGGTCTGGGAGCCGTCCTTAGCCGGAGTAATGGACAAGGCGAGGTGGTGGTTGCGTATGCCAGCCGAACTTTAACAAGACACGAGCAGAACTACTCTGCTACTGAGCGCGAGTGCCTAGCTGTAATCTGGGCCATTGAGAAATTCAGGCCGTACGTTGAAGACACCCGGTTCACAGTGATTACTGATCACTATAGTTTGTTGTGGTTACATAACCTTAAAGATCCGATTGGACGTTTAGCTAGATGGGCTACACGTTTGCAAGTTTATGATTTTCAACTAGTCCATCGTAAGGGTAAGGAAAATATTGTCCCAGATATGTTGTCCCACTCCATACCTATTTCTGAAGAGGAGAAAAGCCCTGAACAGCCTACTGTGTTTGCAGTTATGGAAATACCGAATGAGGTGAAAGATCGGTGGTACAACAATATGTTGAAATAAGTTAAAGAGCAATGTGACAATTATCGTCAGTGACGTATTGAAGGTAAGCAATTTTCGAAGAAAGTTGAAGGGCTTGACCCATTACTCGATGAAGATACTTGGCGACTGGTATTACCTGAAGAATTGCGATCTATGGTGATTGAAGGCTGCCACGCCCCACCAACATGTGGACACGAAGGCGTTTTGAAGACCTTCAAGAAGATGCAGCAACGTTTCTATTGGCTGAAGATGAGGAAGGACATTGCTTCCTATATTTCAAAATGTCATTTTTGCCAATGTATCAAATATGACCAACAACGGCCAGCTGGCATGATGGGCAGTTACCGTGGTGTGGATGCCCCTTTCAAGATGTTGGCTGCTGATCTCATTGGGCCTCTACCTCGATCCATGAAAGGATTCAAATATCTCTCTGTTGTTACGGACACCTTTACAAAATTTACAATTTTACGTCCTCTTAGAGCAGCTACGGCCAAACTTGTAGCGCAACACCTGGAAAAAGATGTATTTCTAATGTTTGGGACACCAAAATATATCATTTGCAATAACGGTTCAGAATATATTGTAGGACCTGTGACCCAATTAGCAAGGAGTTATAACTGTAAGATACTGCTTAATGCCAGCCGACATCCACAGCCAAACCCTGCTGAACGAGTGAATCGTGACATCGTGTCTATGCTACGAGCTTATTTTAAGGATAATCACCGTGATTGGGTCAAATATATTCCACAGGTTGTTTTTGCCTTGCGCACCACTCATCATGAGTCCACAAAGCATACTCCTGCGTTCCTCAATTTTGGGAGGGAACTTGCCATTTCCGGTTCGGGTTTCGAGGTTCTGCAAGATGGGGATACTCCAGATATTGAAGATTGTCAGCAATATGGGGAAAAATTGATGGAGCTAAAAGGTTTCCACCAAGAAGTTTCAGACAGACTTAAGGAAGCGCATCTGAAGAATGCCAAAAGAGACAACTTTAGGAGGAGACACGTAGAGTTTAAAGTTAATGACCTCGTGCTAAAAAGAAATTACCCTCAGTCGGATGCTTCTAAACACTTTTTGGCGAAGTTGGCACCCCGCTTTATTGGACCACTTGTTGTGACAGGAAAAATCTCAAGTTTAGCTTATTCTCTGGCCGATCTAAAAGGAAAAGCACTTGAGAACTGGCATGTCACTGATTTAAAGAAGTATGTTCAGGATTAGAAAATTTGGGAAATTTTCTGGAGGAAGGGGATTGTTTGTGACATTTCAATTTTATGTTACACATAAAATTATATTACAGTCAAGACTTTAAGGTAAAAAGTTATTATGTGTGAACGATCGATTTGTAAACAGATGATCAGCTGTTATTTATTTAACGTAATTTATTCATATGTATATTTCTAACATTTTGTTTTCTGTTCAACAATAAGTTATGTTTTGGGAATAAAACAATTCAGTTTTTCAGTTCACACTAACATGTTGTGTTTTTAAATTTTGTGACGAGGATAAGTATTTTTTGTTTTGTTTTTACATAGTTGTGTTTAGTTTAACAGTTTCCTTTTGTTTTAAACTCCTGGCTAACCACAGGGAGAAATATTTATTTACACAGTTCATGGTATAGTGCTAGGACAGAACTTTTACAAAGTCATAAGTACATCTTACACCTGCAGGAAAGTTTCCTTGTTGGAGTCCTGCCATTCTTAGGTCAACAAGGTGGCACCCTAATCCCTGGCTACTATTGATGAAGTTGGAAACATTTATTTGGGTGATAACTAGTAAAAACTGTTCCCTTATACTTGGCCTGTCTCTTAGAAGAACCTCTCATTCTCTCTGAGCTAGCAAGGTTTTATACGGACAGGCGTGAACATTTTTTTTTTTTTTACATAATCAAAGCACTTTTATTTAAACACAATATTTTAAGATTTTACCACAATAATTTAAGAGTTTAACACAATAGTTTAGAATTTAAACATGTAATATTTTTAACATATTTCAATTTTGCATTTTAAATTTAGTGAAAAAAAAGCTGAACAGTCTGTGTGCATTATCCATTGACATCACCAATGTCAGCACTACCTGCATTGTCATTTTGACTTATTATTTGTACGTTCTTCTTTGGTTTTGGGCTTTTACCTCTTTTAGCCCGTTGGCTTCGAGCCCTCTTCGGCCTTGAGCTTTGGATTTCATCTTCAACTTGCGGTCCCTTACGACCCAGCAATTCTAATGACTTTCCTACTACGTCCTTTATAAAATCCCAGACCATCAAGGCGAATGTAACAGATAGAAGTACAATAAATATAGCACACAACACCTTCAAGCCTCCTTCGATGAAGACATTCAACACTTCTTCAAAGTTGATATTAGCTATTTCTTCGAAATACATTGCACCTGTTTATTTAAATTTTACTGTTTCTGTAATTAATAGGCCTAATAAACTTTTTCTATTTTATTTTATTAAAATTGAATCTTATAAAGTTAAGCCTGTTGCTGATTAAAACATAAAATTCAATTTTAATAAAATAAAATAGAAAAAGTTTATTAGGCCTATTAATTACAGAAACAGTAAAATTTAAATAAACAGGTGCAATGTATTTCGAAGAAATAGCTAATATCAACTTTGAAGAAGTGTTGAATGTCTTCATCGAAGGAGGCTTGAAGGTGTTGTGTGCTATATTTATTGTACTTCTATCTGTTACATTCGCCTTGATGGTCTGGGATTTTATAAAGGACGTAGTAGGAAAGTCATTAGAATTGCTGGGTCGTAAGGGACCGCAAGTTGAAGATGAAATCCAAAGCTCAAGGCCGAAGAGGGCTCGAAGCCAACGGGCTAAAAGAGGTAAAAGCCCAAAACCAAAGAAGAACGTACAAATAATAAGTCAAAATGACAATGCAGGTAGTGCTGACATTGGTGATGTCAATGGATAATGCACACAGACTGTTCAGCTTTTTTTTCACTAAATTTAAAATGCAAAATTGAAATATGTTAAAAATATTACATGTTTAAATTCTAAACTATTGTGTTAAACTCTTAAATTATTGTGGTAAAATCTTAAAATATTGTGTTTAAATAAAAGTGCTTTGATTATGTAAAAAAAAAAATGTTCACGCCTGTCCGTATAAAACCTTGCTAGCTCAGGGAGAATGGGGGGTTCTTCTAAGAGACAGGCCAAGTATAAGGGAACAGTTTTTACTAGTTATCACCCAAATAAATGTTTCCAACTTCATCAATAGTAGCCAGGGATTAGGGTGCCACCTTGTTGACCTAAGAATGGCAGGACTCCAACAAGGAAACTTTCCTGCAGGTGTAAGATGTACTTATGACTTTGTAAAAGTTCTGTCCTAGCACTATACCATGAACTGTGTAAATAAATATTTCTCCCTGTGGTTAGCCAGGAGTTTAAAACAAAAGGAAACTGTTAAACTAAACACAACTACCTAAACACAAAACAAAAAAATACTTATTCTCGACACAAAATTTAAAAACACAACATGTTAGTGTGAACTGAAAAACTGAACTGTTTTATTCCCAAAACATAACTTATTGTTGAACAGAAAACAAATGTTAGAAACATACATATGAATAAATTAAGTTAAATAAATAACAGCTGATCATCTGTTTACAAATAGATAATTCACACAGAATAACTTTTTACCTTAAAGTCTTTACTGTAATATAATTTTATGTGTAATATAAAATTGAAATATCACACACCCACCCATACACGCACAGTGGTATTGCCCACCCGCTCGCCTATACACATAAGTGGTATTGCCCACCCGCCCGCCTATACACGTACATTGGTATTGCGCGCCCACTCACCTATACACGTACAGTGTTTTAGCCTACCCACCAATCAAAACACGTACGATATAAGCCTCACGCATTTTTTTATTCATTTTGTGAATTTATTAAATATTTTTAATCGTTATATACATAAAGATAACTAATAAGAAACATCAACATGGCACTTTTACATTATACTTAAACAAATTTAAATACTCGTCATATTTTTTTAATTTGTATTAAACTATTAATTATTAAGTAACATTTAAAATGTAAAAATTTATCCAAATTTTAATTAAATTGTTGTATACTAAGTATATATAATCTACTATTTGTACTATTAATGAAATATATGTAATATTAAGCTAAGATATGTAATAAATCTTACCCAATCTGTATTTTCTAATAAGAGTTATTACTGTTTGACGTATCGTAAGAACTTTCCCTATAAAAATAAATGAATAGTGAATTATTTTTATGTCTACTATCATATCCTGAAGTTGTTCCAGCCTCTCACGAAAAACCCTATATAAATCGATATGTTTATATTTTTAATTGACCTTAAAATATACCATACGGTGACTTTTGATCACATACGCCTTTCAATATGTAGTATACATCCAACAGGATAGGTAATTTAAAATAATCTACCTCACACCAACCATATAGTGCAGCTTAATGTTCTTATCGTTTCTGATAAAACTATTACAATTATAATTTATTTGAAATGACAAACTAACAAAAATTATATGAATAAATAAAAACAACCTTTGTTGAGAACTTACAGTAAATGCCAAATATTTATCTCGTATTTCATTATAAAATTTATTATTTCATACGAAGTATAATTTTTTCGAAACTAATTTGATCTGTGTGTGGCATTATCTTCTAACCTAACAGTTGATTAAGAGACTAATATCAACTAACACCTAACATTTTTGTATCTTTATATATATTATTGTATTTAAAACATAAAGCTCTGATGCATAAAAATTAAAAGGTTGTAAGTTTGACACTTAGAGAATTCAAACATAACAAATATTGTACTATTAAATTAACATTGATATTGTGTTTCTGAAATAACTGTCCACAAGTAGGTGAAAAGAAACTAAATGGTTACATTAATTAAGCATATTTGTTTTAAAAGTTTCTTGAAATCCGCATGAGACAGTACTATCTGAAGATACTTAAAAATTTAAGGTGATCACACTACATTACAACCTTGACTATCCAGCCTGGCATTATCTGGCTCTCTGTGTTAACCGAAATCCAAAGACAATAATATATAATGTCAAATATATAAGATAAAATCATAACTACACGGAAGCGCTGTTTAGCTCCGTAATGCAATTATTGAATAAGAATGTTTGAATTGTTTTTCTTAATTATTGGAGGGGCCGTTATTGTGTCTTGTCGTGCGTAATCGTTTGTCATTGCGCAAGGCCAGCCACACCACGTAATGTGGGGGAATAGAAATAGAATAGAATACAACCATAGAATAGAATAGAACAATGGAATTGAATTCAACCATGGAATGGAATACAACAATGTAATAGAATACAACTATTTAGTAGAATAGAACCATGGAAAGGAATACAACCATGGAATATAATACAACTATTTAGTAGAATAGAACCATGGAAAGGAATACAACCATGGAATAGAATACAACCATGGAATATAATAGCATAGAACCGTGGAATAGAATACAACCATGGAATAGAATACAACAATGTAATAGAATAGAATCAAGGAATAAAATGGAATAGAACCATGGAATTAATACAACAATGGAATAGAATATAACCATATAATGTAACACAACCATGGAATAGAATACAACCATGTAATAGAATAGAACCATGTAATAGAATAGAATATAACTATGGAATGGAATACAGCCATGTAATAGAATAACATAGAATAGAACTATGGAATAAAATAGAATACAAGCATGGAATAGAATAGAATAGATCCTTGGAATGGAATACAACCATGGAATAAAATAGAATAGAACAATGTAATGGAATACAACAATGGAATAAAATACAACCATGTAATATAATAGAATAGAACTATGGAATAGAATAGAATACAACCATTGAATAAAATAGAACTATGGAATAGAATATAATAGAACCATGAAATGGAATACAACCATGGAATAGAACACAATCATGCAATAGAATAGAACTATGGAATAGAATAGAATACAACGATGGAATAGCAAAGGATAGAACCATGGAATAGAATACAACCATGTAATAGAATAGAATAGAACCATGCAATAGAATAGAACCATGGAATAGAATAGAACGCGACGTTATGTCACGGCTCGTCCCGTTCGTTGGTAGCGGTACATTGAATGGAACAGTCAAGACAGTACTCTAACCGTCACAGAAGTAGTTTTTGGACCGATACTCAAGAGTAATTTGATCATAAAAATTCATTTTATACAGTTTCAAATAGTTACTCAGTAAGTTAACTTAATGATGGATTTAAATGTTTACCAAAATAATAATGAACAAAAGCTCATTTAGTAGTGATTAGTCACTTTATTAAAATTTTACTTCATAATTTACTATTGTATTCTTCCCTCCATAAAAAAGGCAATAATATCCATACCTTACCAAACATTCTGTATAGTAATACTGCCTGAAGTAGTAATATAGTATTCTTGGAGGAACTGTAATGTTGTTTTTATAACTAAGAATTGTAGAACAGTAATATACCTTACCTAGTTGCAAGCAATACAAGTCAAATTGGTTATGCAAGATTCCATTATGAAACCTGTCCTTTTATGTGTTGGATTACATTGAGGATTGGAATTGTGTTGACTTAATTAATCCTTCACAGTTATTAGTGATTATATATTGTTTTATATGATTATTATGTTTACTTAAATATATTTATAATTTTTAAATTCTAAAAAATATTTCGTGATAAATATAAAGAAAAATAACATTCTGTATAGTGACATATTAAAAAAATGTAGTCCTAATCTTAATCAGTAATCATTATTAGTAAAGTCACATAAGTTAGGTTTAATAATTATTAAGGATGTATCTAATAAACAAACAATAATAATTATTGCATAATAATTAATTATAAATAATAAAAATGAATAATTGTCATACTGTATCAGGGAGTATAAAATATTTAAGATTCAACTTTATAACGTTCCAGTTGGTGGAAGTAATAATTTTCCAAATGGTCCACAGTTATTTAATTACCATTCTCTTTTCCAAGTTCCTTAAATCTACAGATTCAATGCACAGTCTACGCAGGAGTGTGGACATTTTGAGAGGACAGATAGAATTTTCCAGAAATGTGTCCGGGATGACTTGTGGAACAATAGTGTTGGTTCCCACCTGACGAAAAATTTAACAAGGAATGAAAAATCTAAATGTGAAAATCTCCTTAAGGGATTATATTTTGTGCACTTTTCTCGCCTATAACTTTAAAAATTATAATCTTATGAGTGAGACTGTCGGTATAAAAATGTTGTGTATTGAATAATACATAATTTAGACTTCAATATATTTATTGTCGTTGTTATTTCAACAAAATAATGAAGAAACATACTTGTTTTCATCGAAATTTCAGTCCCTTTTGTTTACTTACCACATTTTCTTATACCTAAAATACCATTTTTGAGGACAGTTTCACATGTCCATATTTTACTACTTAAGTTACACTTTTCCGTAAAGTGGCAACCAACATTATTGTTCCTAGAGTCATGCTAGATACATTTCCGGAAAAATCTATTTTTATTCCATAAATTTTGAATTACAGCATCTTTCTGGACCAACATGCAAATCGGCTTAAGGGGACTTGAACGCAATTAAAAAAAAAATAATAATTTTTTTGTTTAGTATTGGTTTTTGTTATTTGAAGTTTCCTGAACACGAAAATACCATATTTAGCAACCAAAAAATATTACAATCCCCTTAAATACATTTTTAAAGTTATCTCTGTAGCCTGATTTTTCAACCTCCCAGCACCAACACTTTTTATACAGTAATGCAATTCTCTCTGCTAAGGTTATGCAAAAGGCTATGGAATTTTTGTCCTGTGTCGTGTTTATATTTTAGCAGACACATCAGTTGGAATTGTTTGTTTATTCACTTCTGTTACTAAGTATATGGTTAGGTTAGTTCGTTCAAAGAATTATCTTTGAACTTTGAAGTGAAATTTCACAAAGTTGTTTGTGTTTAAAATAACTACATTTGTAAAAGTTATAGTGAGTATAAATACAATGACACGTCCTAAAGGAGTATTTAAAAAGCGTGTAAACAAAGGTAACAGGTATTATAGAACTGTCTCAATAACTTTTTAAAATGAGGCTTTGAGAAATGAGTCTCCTCCTAGGCCTAACCTAACACCTCCCAGTGCTTCTAAAAAGAAATTGAACTCTAGTGGAAACAACTTTGGAGATTTTGAAGTCTCAATCCAGAACCTTATTGTTAGCTTTGATGTGATGAAAGCAATGTTTGAAAAGGTTGCTTGCAAACAATGTGGGAAATCTGTTACCCTATCCCAGAATGAAAAACATCGTAATAGTTTAGTGAGTAGACTAAGCGTAGCTTGTTTTTTTTTGCAACAATGAAGATCTATATTGGACAACTAAAACTAACCTAAAAAATACTGGCATGTTTGACACCAACCTCAGATTTTTTTACTTGCCTTAGATGTATAGGCAAGGGATTGGAGGCCGATAAAATGTTGTGTGCGATGTTGAATCTACCCCCACCGAGTACATCTCGGAGTAAGTATACAGACATTATTTTAAGGCCTTGAAGGTTGTTTCTGAGCAATCTATGGTAAATGCCACCAAGGCTGCTCTAGCAGAAAATGAAAAAGGCATTGAAAATGAAAATGAAAAAAATGAAAAAAGACTGACCTCACCGTTGCGTTTGACGGAAGTTGGCAGAAGCGGGGCTTTCACTCCAAAAATGGGTATGCTACTGTCACATCCATGGATACGGGAAAAGTCCTGGAAATTGAGGTAATGACAAAGTTTTGTAGTGGCTGCACTAAAGCACCAAATGAAGAAAAAAGAATAGCTCATGCTATCTTTTGCAAGAAAAATTACGAGGGTTCCAGCGGAGGTATGGAAACTGTTGCGGGTGTTTAAATCTTTGGACGATCTCAAGGGAAGCGAGGAGTTCAATATGTCAACTTCCTTGGTGATGGGGACTCAAAGGCTTTTGAACAGGTGAAGGAGAGTAGGCCATATGAAGGTAAAGAGATAAATAAACTACAATGTATAGGCCATGTCATGAAACGGATGGGCACGCGTCTGCGCAACCTAAAGACTAAAATGGGTGGTACGCTATTGTCGGACGGAAAGTCGATCAAAGGAGCTGGTAGACTAACCGATAAACTGATTGATGAATTACAAGGGTATGATGGCAAGGCTATCAGGGACAACACTCACAGCTTGGAGTCTATGAAAATGGCGGTCTGGGCTACATATTTTCATCGTTTGGCAACAGACAGCAACCCGTGCCATCAATTGTGTCCAGCACCACCCGACACATGGTGCAAATATCGTAAAGCAGAAGCTAAGAATGAAGCTTACCATCACACACATTCCATCCCTGAGCCTATAATGATTACCATCAAACCTATATATATATATATACATATAAAGCTTTATCACATCCTGACCTGCTCAGAAAATATTTACATGGACGAACTCAAAATGTAAACGAGTCGTTCAATAACGTCGTGTGGACTCGAGTCCCAAAAAATGTATTTGTAGGCCTAGACACTTTAAAAATAGGTGTTAGGGATGCTGTCATTACTTTCAATGATGGCAATACATCAAGGCTCAGGGTTCTTCAAGAACTTGGAGTGTGTGATAAGGGTAAGCACACAATTCCTGCTCTCCGACAATTTGACGACATCCGACTGTGGCAAGCTGAGCGCGCTGCGGAGGCAATGACTAAAGAAAGTCGGACGAAGAAAAGTTGAAGGCTTCTTGGTGAGGAAGAGGATGATGATGACCAGTATGCTCCTGGGGGATTTTAAGGCTGCAGTAAGTGTTATATTTGCTAATTTGTACAAATGAAGTGTTTTTTTGCGATTTACCGAAGTTTTGATTTTTTTGTACAAATGACCCGTTTTCTTTGAAAGTAGTACAGATTTCAAGCTGAAATTTTTACAGTGCAGTTAATAGGTATACTAACTGCACCTACTATGAGGCTATTTGATGAGAATTCAATATAATTATAAAATAAAATTTACTTGAAAAATGAGGATTTTTGTAAGGGTTTGAAGAAAAATTCATAAAACTGTTAATTTTTAATCGAAAGCCTTAAAACAAGATCAGTAGCTATTTAAGGTGCAAAAACATAAGGGGTAAAATTTCAAGTCCTTATCTTTATCACCTCCTGAGAAAATTGGGCAGAAAGTTGGCCATTTTAACATGGGATCTTATGGGCCTTTCAAGCCCCTTAACCGGAGGGTCTGACGTTATTACAAGGTATCGGAGTCAAGAGCATCAATTTGGTTATTCCCTGGATGGTTGACCTTGGAGATCACATAATTGCACGCAGATCACCCCGGCCCAGTCAATGCTGGTTGTTCGGAAGTTGTCTTCAATAAGTTGACCCAAAGGCTTAGTGTTAAGAGAGTTTTCAACAACAATAGATGCCCAAAAAGACCTCCTTTGCCTTTTAACTTTTAAAGTTTTGCCTGTCCTTATACCAATTCATATCATCCATCCAACATGTCAACATATTTACATAAAACACTTGCCATGATTTTAATGCTCGATGTAAATAATCAAAATGTCTATGTACGTTATATATAAAACATTATTATTTAAGTATGGGCTAAATGGGACTATACGAAGCATATTCAACACTCTTTTGACAAGTTTAATTTTTTTTACCAAAAGTCTATCATTATTTTCAAATGAGCTCTCTTTATTGCATTATATCAGGTTGTTTCTGTCATTTTCCGAACAACTTTCTGATCAAAACTCTTCTGCCTGAATGTATTCCAATGAGAAATTTCATATTTAATATACCTCATGTTTTTAAGTCTTCTTTTATTGCGCACCAACCAAATTTATTTCATAAGCCAAACCTTTTAAATTAAATATTATTTTAAAATGTTCTTTATTTATCTAGTGGATTATGTTCATTTAATGTACCAATGATATCTTAATCTTTGTTTCATCATGTGAGACTGTATTTTAGAATTTTCTTCTATTTTCGAATTACTGTTAGGTGATTCGATTTAATAATCGACATGTAATCGACTTAATATTTGTGTCATAACGTGTCTTTCTTATTTTTTCTTTTTAATACAAATTATGTAACGTTATTTCTTTGGGTATGCTTCACTTTAGTTAATAATCGAATTAATGCTTAGTAACAACTAAATTAATATGAAATATACACAGGAAACCCCAATTTAAAAAAATAATGAAAAAAGTAACATACATTCACGATATAACCAGTGTTCACCCCTTTACCCCTTCCCCTTATGTTTCCACTTTACCATCAACGGGGTATCGATCCAGCAGTGGCGGGGATTGACACCTGTAATTTATTTATCAACCTGCGCTGTACCTCCAACGATTCAATTTAGTCATTTATATTATTTAAATGATAAAATATTTATAGCTATTTATACATCTTAAATTAAGCTCGATATCATATCTTTAAATTATAAGATTGATATGATTTGTTTTAGGAATCAATAGTAAATTTTTCTATTTATAAGTAATAAAAAACTCAGACATAATTAATTCGAAACATTCTGTTTACTTTTTAATAATAATCAACATCAAAAAAAATCAGCTGTTACACATTGCAAATAACATATTTAGAAACACTACATAAATGTACCACTGTCAAGACAGTTATTGCTACAAAACTTGGGGGCCATAGAGATTAAACTAAAGGAAATATGTATAGAGTACCACTTACAGTTGTATATACCCAATCTCCCACACATACATGCACAGTTGTATAGATCTACCCTCCCACACATACACTTACAGTGGTATAGACCTACTCTCCCACACACATACTTGCACAGTTGTATAGACCTACCCTCCCACACATACACTTACAGTGGTATAGACCTACTCTCCCACACATACACGCACAGTGATATAAACCTGCCCTCCCACACATACACGCACAGTGGTATATACCTACCCTCCCACACATACACGTATATTCGTATAAACCCACCCTCCCACACATACACGTACAGTGGTATAGACCTACTATCCCACACATACACGTACATTCGTATAAACCCACCCTCCCACACATACACGTACAGTGGTATAAACCCACTCTCCCACACATACACGTACAGTGGTATAGACCCACCCTCCCACATATACACGTACAGTGGTATAGACCTGCCCGCTCACCCATACTCCTACAGTGATATAGACCTGCCCGCCCACCCATACTCCAACAGTGGTATAGACCCACTCTCCCAAACATACACGTACAGTGGTATAGACCTACCCTCCCACACATACACGTACAGTGGTATAGACCTACCCTCCCACATATACACTACAGTGGTATAGACCTGCCCGCTCACCCATAATCCTACAGTGATGTAGACCTGCCCGCCCACCCATACTCCAACATTTATATAGACCCACTCTCTCAAACATACACGTACAGTGGTATAGACCTACTCTCCCACACATACACTTACAGGGGTATAGACCCACCCACCCACACCTACAAGTACAGTGGTATAGATCTGCCCGCCCACCCATACTCCTACAGTGGTATAGACCCACCCTCCCACACATACACGTACAGTGGTATAGACCTGCCCGCCCACCCATACTGCTACAGTGGTATAGACCCACCTTCATACACATACACGTACAGTGGTATAGACCTGCCCGCCCACCCATACTGCTACAGTCGTATAGACCCACCCTCATACACATACACGTACAGTGGTATCGACCCACCCTCCGACACATATACGTACATTCGTATAGACCCACCCTCCCACACATACACGTACAGTGGTATAGACCTGCCCGCCCCCCCATACTCCTACAGTGGTATAGACCCACTCTCATACACATACACGTACAGTGGTACAGACCTGCCGACCCACCCATACGCCTACAGTGGTATAGGCCCACACTCATACACATACACGTATAGTGGTATATACCTGCCCGCCCACTCATACTCCTACAGTGGTATAGACCCACTCTCATACACCTACACGTACAATGGTACAGACCTGCCGACCCACCCATACGCCTACAGTGGTATAGGCCCACACTCATACACATACCCGTACAGTGGTATAGACCTACCCGCCCATACATACACCTACAGTAAATCATAACTCATTTAAAAATTAGAAACCAACATACTATATTGGTAGACTAGAAAGCTGCTTTTCCAGTTATCTCTTATACTAGAATCCATTATACAAGAAAAAAAAAAAATAAAAAAAATAAAAAAAATAAAACATATTGGATTACTAAAAGAATAAATATTATCTTTGATATCTTTATTTTTTAATATTATTATAGACAGTGATATAAATAATTTAAAATAAGTTAATAGCAGTCAAAACGGGAAATCGTGGCCTGTATGCTATTTTAAGTTTTGTGTAATAGTTTAATATTTTACTCTACTATAATAAACAGCATATTTCCAAATAAAAAATATACTTTTTAAAAACAACCCTATTCGAAATCTTTTGTTTGCTAGAGTTTTTAGTTAATACGAGTTTATAAGTTCATAAAAGGGTATAACAAGGCACATTTAACCTCTCATTAATAATATTATATACCAGTAGATTTCGTTACTCACAAAATAATGTGCTGATGGTATAATCAACGTAAAAATGTGCTGATGGTATTATCCACGTAATAAAATTACTATCGTGTATAAATATTTATATTAAGTAAAGGAATAAGTATGGTTTTTTTAGTAAAATTATATATACTTACAAAGAAAAGTACAATATAAGTTTTAAATGTGTTAGAAACTTGATTCCATTACAGTTAACTGTAGTTTTCTTTACAATCTTGGTAATTATATATAGTCTGTAGTTGATCTTTTATGAACATGTACTCAAAGGCTAGGAATGTATGGGGTCTGGTTATGTGGATAACTAAGTACTTAATTGACAATCATGCTGTTTAAACATGGTACGAGTAATGGGGATGGAAGTAACAATTTAATTGATTATGCCATTATTATGCCGTTGAGGTAATTCAGAGGTATTTTATTCCATGGAGGTTGTGACAATTTCCCAAACTAGGTGAGATTGATGGTTGCGTACAAATTAATTTACCAACCTTATTAGCCCGTACTAATGTAGCTATAATAGTGATTTTCATATCATAGTTCTATATGACCATACCGAGTCAGACAATAATGTAGGTTGTGCCCTACATAACTGCAATATACATAAACAGCAGATCCGCAATAATTATTAAAAGTAGATCTTCCCCTTATTCACCTAGAAAAGAGAGGTTTCGCAACTTAAACACACAAAAAATTGCAAATAGTGTAAGAATATAGAATATAATTAAAATACAAAGAAAAAATGGTAAGTTCTCATTTACACTCAATAATAGTAACAGTGGCATGTCTTTTATCGATTAGTATAACGTCTTAGTTTATATGATATTTATTTAATAATTAATTGTTACTCATTATGTCTTTAAGTAACTCGTAATATATTTATAACATAAAAGAGGCCAATCTCGTTTTTAATCTGACTCTAAACATCCCCCATACCTTGGCTTCCCGTACATCCCGGTTTAACTGGGACAGTCCTGATTTTACAAGTTACTCTAGTTGTCCCACTTCTTATTTGTAGTGTTATAACTTGTAATGACATTTTTATAGGTGACTTTGATAAATAAAATTACATTCTTTCATAATTATAATCATATTAACCAAATGTTTAATTTAAAATGTATAACAACCCTACCAATAGCTAGCTAATCTGTGTAGGAAACTGATTCAGATAGAGTTTGAGGGAGAACCATGGATAATAAGATATTCATTCAATGCTTGGATTCGAAACGGCAATATCTCTAATTCAGGTTGAGGTTCCTGACGTCTGAGACTACTATCACCACCTCTTCCATTTTACCTTTCCTTAAGAACATACTATCTAAATTTCTTGACTGTATCATTTAAAAAACTTACTATAGCAAATTATAGAAACATTATGGGACTATATTTCGAAAATAATATATGTTATTTTCCACAAGAAAACTATATACTTTACTTTTTCATTGATGTAGATAAACTTGTAGTAAAACTTTACATTTAGCAAAGTTAGAATTGTATTAGTTATCAGTGACTACCAATTTAATAGTGAAATTTACAATACTTACACCTTCACTAACAATGTGATCCCCATTTATAATTTATACACGTAACAGTCCCCTCTTTCACCCTTTATGGGGTCAATTTATCTCCTCACAGTCACGATATTAACAGGCCATCATTTATCACTACACAAAAGCACTCAGGGCTCTCCCTTCCCATTCACATTTCACACTCCACAGCCACCCATATCAGCCTCGCAGATTTTACTAGAGGGTGTAATAGGTTATAAGAAGTAAAATGTTTATTTCGTTCTTACTTTTTAAATATATACAACTCTCATAAATAATAACATTACTAATTTAAATTATCTAAACGTTCTTCATGAACAAGTTTTAATGCATAATATAACTTTAACTGAAACAAAGGTTATCAAATATTATATAATGTTTAATGTAACATAAGTTCAAGTTTTAAAGTGTATTCACTAAAACAACAATAGTGTGTAATGTGTAGATATGCATTACAATAGGATGTTGTAGTAGAAAATGTAACTGGTAAAAGCTTTTTATAAATCCACCGGTGGAATAATTTAAATGAGTGACCCTGTTCAATTCGAAATAATTACAGTAAATGTTTACGTTTTAACTAAAATGAGATCGTAACATTACAAATAGTAATAACAAACAAAAAGAGAAAGAAACGATGTAAATGTGGACCAGTGTGTTTTTACATGCGGAATTTGTATATAACAATAGGATAAATGTCATTGTCGTCAGCAATGAGATTAAAATATGATTGAAACAACTTTTATTACACGTTAAATGGTGATACATATTTGTATGACATGCGAGGGATTTTACTGTTTTTATTACGTTATGTTTCTTCAGGAATATTTCTAATTATTATTTTTTTTTTAACCAGAGTAATGTTTTGAAATAAAATCCCAATTAAAAAAACGTTATAGTTTTCGTTATGTTAACAAACTACTGTTATCATTTTTGCAGTTTTAATCGTATAAGGTTTTTACTGCTTATAAGATTAGTAGGTATACTAATACTGTAGTATAAATTTTAGTATACTTACTACGGTTTCTACTATTCTACGTTATAATGCATTCCTAATATTAATGCTACAATAATATTTGCATCTTTTACTGTTCTTCAATTAAAAATTGTGTAGTTACATAACTTTTTTTAAATAATTTTGTTTAATAAATAAACTAATACTCTTATTGTCATACGTTGATTTTTGTTTAATGTTGGCGCTGGATATTTTATGATTTTTAATAGTTTTTCTATTAAAACAGAACATACAAAATGTACTGAGTAGTATTAAACTCATCTCATATTCAGATGTTACCAACTACCCTATTAAAAATTTAAAATCTTTATTTCTTTTTTGATTTACACTATATCAATAAAAAAAGACATTAAACAACTAAATAGTTCCCTTTTGTTAGGTCTAATAGTAATACACAATTTACTATAGTAACCCATCAGTCTAAATTTATTTATATTCCCAAAAACTACTATTGACATGACACACTAAGTAAAGATCTGTCATGGAGGTTTGATTGTATCATTTAGAGAAATCACCAACTATGTATTCCAAACCTAGGGTGTACTATTTAATACACACTAAATAATAATACAGATAATAAAGTTAATACACACTAAATTTTAATACATACTAAAATATTATGTATTATAGTGCATGCTTAAGCTGCATAAATTTACCAGAAAATGTTATCTCCAAAGTAAGACTTACAAGAGTTTTATTCTGGACATTTATGAATCTACATTGAAATTGCTCTGTCATCACAATCTACTCAGACAGATGTCATTTCATAGCAATTAGTTTACTCGGTCAAATTGGAAGATTCATTACAGAATATAAAAAGATTTTTCAATTTGTATTCTAAAACACCCCTAGTAAATTATTTATAACAAGGTTCAACATTTAATATTACTTAGCACAGATACACCGACCCTTAAGTAAAGTATAACATTAAAAGCAATAAACGTAGTTAATGTAAATTAGATGATTTGCATTACAGGATCTTTTCCATTAATTCATTACCACTTTATAAATATTCTATTGTTCTAGTAACTGTTTCCCACTCATTTTTACGTCGACTGTGGTATTACTCATCCGCTAGGAATCCGATTCACTGGCCTTATCTTATCGCTTTCCAAGAACTTACACACGGAGAGCGCATTCAGCGGTAAGTCAGACATTGGATTTACCAGTTTATGATCAACTTTAGTAGCCACCTAACCTAACCTAACAGTAATTGTGATAAAAAAGGGACTGATAGTGAAGTAACGGTAAAGATCCGCATTACATTATATATTGGCATTCCTACACCAAGTCAGACTTGTATAGACACTTGACTTGACAGTCCTATCAAGGGGCAGTTGTAGTACACAGAGGTGTCTAACATTGGTATCCACTTAGCTACTGCACTTGGATAATGGTTTCACCCACTCCCCCCTCCTACTTTATTTGATTGATCAGTAGTACTATACGGTATTGTTATATTTGAGCATACTTGGCTTATAATACATTATGTAACTTCCTATGATGACCGAAAAAAGAAATTATTCTCATTCTAGACGCTTCTAAATACATGATTTATTTGTTAAATATGTTATTTCATAACACGCATAACTCGTCCTTTTACCGAAAAAAAGTAAAACTTTTGTTATAACTGATTTCAAATTAAATTAAAAACCTACGCTTTTAAAATCTTTAGATTATTATTATTTTATTAAAATTTTTGTAGAAAGTCCAAAAATGCCCAGAAAATTACTTTTTGTTTAAATGGGGAATAAGAGGAAAATAAATGATATATTCTACGAATACAATATTACCAGATACAACACCAGTTAACTTACGCTTGTAATTATATTAAGTGACTTATTCTAATGACATATGATAACATTGTAATAGATATTGTGGCCAATAGATTTACCAATAACCCAGATATTGCGTTCAGCATTTCAATAGTCTCAATCTCGAAGTAACCCCCTCCAAATGTAATGTATTAACATTTTCGTTGCGACCACAAGATATCACTGAAAGGCCAACCGTCTGGTTGGGGGATACCCTGCTAAATGAGACTGTTAGTTTAAAATTTCTTTGAATACACCTGGATTGAGGGTTTACCTAGAATTATCACATCGACCATGTTTGCTGAAGATTGTCCTCAGGCATTTATGTCTTTAAGACTTTAGCCAACTTCTGCCCAACTCAGGTTCTGATGACGGCGTATTATGGCTTGATTTACTCTCATCTCACCTACGGTGTGGTGCTATGGGAAGCTTCAACAAACAATCAGTTCAGCAGAGCGTTTATATTGCAAAAACAAGCGATTCGTATAATCGCCAAGTTAAAGTTCAGAGAATCTTGCAGAGAATCGTTTAAAACCCTGCAACTTTTGACACTGCCTTTACATATTGGAAACAACATTGTTTTGCATATGTGAAGTGCCATATGCAGTGATAGGTCAATTTCAGTATAAGATTAAATTGAATAAAATAAGTGCCAATTAAAATTTATTAATTGGAAATTAACGACAGATGAGAGTCAATTTTAAGCTATATCAGGTTGTAGCTATCAAAATTCGATTTGCTACAATTTTTAAACCGTTCATACCACAACATCTAGGAAAGAACTCACTAGCCAATACATTTTAGGAAATTTTTGCAAATTGCAAGTAAAAATCGCTCAAAATGGTTAGTCAGTATTAAGCTTTAAAGACATTTAAGAGCTTTATAGTAGTTACCTACCCAATTTTTCATGAGGAAAATGCTTATGCGTTTGATAAAATAATATGTAATGAATTTTTGTTACATGTTCTATGGGCCACACTGAAATTTACAATGCAAAATTATTTATGACAGTGAACTAACCTAACTTAACCCATTCAAACCTAACATAACCTAAAAATACAAATCATAACTAAGTCTAACTTAACCTAACCAGACCTAACATAATCTAACCTAACCAAACCTAACATAATCTAACCTAACCAAACCTGACATAATCTAACCTAACCAAACCTAACATAATCTAACCTAACCAAACCTAACATAATCTAACCTAACCAAACCTAACATAACATATCAATACCCAATCTATCCCTACCCTAAGAGAACGTAAAATTACTGAAATCAGTAAATTTCTGTTTCTTAGCTATTTATCTGCCATGAAACAAATTTTCAGCCAAAATATCGACAAGGCCTCTATTATATATGTGCATTTTAATGAAATATCTATTCATAATAAAATCACACTTTTAGTGTCAATGTAATAAATAAGAGTAATTTATAACAGTTAAATGCGTAATTGTTATTTATCAAAAGAGTTTAACAACTCTAATTTCATTTTAACATAGACCTTGTATGAAGTTATAAGTAAATATTTTAAAATGGAATTTGTTATTTTACGGAATCCAGTTTGAAGCTTAATCCACTATTACGCTAATTAATTGTGTTCTTTGCTTATTTTAATAACGAACATATATATCTAAAAAATAACTTCATAGGTCACGATTTTGATCCATCCCTCAATCTCTTTGTTGAGGGGTGCGGCAAGCACTCCTTGTCACTCAGCCAATCTAGAAGCCCCTATAGTGTGCGAGCACTTTCTATACTGGTAGTTAATTGAGTATCTATTACAAGGCTATTACATCCTTCCAGTGTGCTGGGCAGGACCATTCTAATGTATATTTCTAGAACCTGCTAGATTACAGTGGCCCCTTAAAAAGACAACTTTCAGCTGACTAGCCTAGTGTCAGTGTAATAGTCTGCACAATTCAATCTAGAGTCTAGCGTAAAATTCTTAGTTGGAACAGTAAAGTGATATGTTCTGTACATTAAACTTAAAACTACAACATAAAAGTAAATATATACATTGAAGAGCATAAACTAGTAGGTAGGTGAATTAAATTAATAATAGTAAATAAGAGTGATTTAATTTAAAATGTTAAAATAGAGTCTAATACTTTTTGTTTGTTTATCAATGATTCTGACGACATGTTTTTCTACAATTGGGGAGGACCAGAGTCTAGCCGAAAGTTCATAACTTCAACCCTCACACCACCATGGTATGACAACTGGGTAGCAGTCTCTCTAGAGTACGGCAGCATTCTTTCGTACAGGCCTTGCAGGCACATGAACAACGGCAGCGATGGGTGTTGCTGCGGTGGACCATTTAAGATCATGTAACAATTTTTTCAATTTATTTTTGCTTGGTGAGGCTCTTAACTTTTAAAAGTACTGTCTTAAACCGGTTGTCCAAACACTTTATAACCTATATAAAAACGCTCTTGTTCTATTTATTCATATTTGTCTAATTGAAGAAATGTCGAGTTAATCCCAAACTAATTAAGTCAACTAATAGTTGTAATTTATGTATTTGTAATACGTATACTATGTATAAAGGAAATAAATGTAATATACGTAATAAATTAATTAATGTTTTTTTTTTTATTAACACCAATAATGAAATATCATTGAGGCATACAGATACGTACTCTGAGAGGCTGAGTCCTAAGAGGGAAAATGGAAAATAGGGATACCCTGGCAGGCACGTACAAAGTTTATGGTTCTCCACCTACGTAAGTCGGTAGTCGTATAAGTACACCCTTCCCCCACCACATTATATCCTCACAACAAATCCTCAAGAGATAAGCTCTTTTAAGATCTTCACGTAATATAGGAATACTATGATTACAGTATATTCACTCGTCAAGGACCATTGTAGTGAAAGTTGTTACTTTATTACTAATAGTAAATTTATTTATTTTTAGTCACATTGTATACCTTAGATTTTCAGCTTACAATTCAGCTTACTCATTAGTTAGCACGTATTCTTCATAATTTAACACGTAATGTAATTAATTGTTATTAAAATTATAATCGTAAAACAGCTATTATTTCTCATATACTTTAACTATAAATAAAAATACAATATCATTATAATTTTATTTAAATTTAATAAGAATTTATATTGTTGGGAAGTTTTTTTTCCAAAATAAGTATTAGTTTGATAAAACATAAAGAACGATGAGGTTTTTTTTATTTACATAATGCCTCAACTAAAATGAAAGATTTAATAAAATTGAAACAAAAATATTTTATTTATGTCTGAAGAAACGGCCATGTTTATAAATATGAGAAAGTGTATCTGACAATGATTCCAATTTACTAAACCTACTAATATAGGTTATGTATACGATGAACTAATCGGGTAAGTGATATCAATAACAGAGAACCCATATCCCAATAACTATAAAGGACTGACAGGGGATTAAAGATCGTAGATTTTTCTTTATATCTAATACTCTTGACCTTATCCTTTCCTTTAATGCTTATTATATTTTCTATGGAGTAGTTTTACTTTATTTGTACACTGCAATTATAATTATCAACTGGCTGTTACATCAACAAGCTTTAAAACTGAAAATGTGGTTTCTTTTTAAAAACCTTCTCAGTCAGCTAAAAAGATATTAAATCCTAAATTACAATCAAAAATACTAAATATTTACTAGATTTATTTAGGCTATACATAAAGCACATTACATGGCCTGAATATAAATTAAAATTCAAATCCCATCATACAGACAACAATGAAAACTCAAATAATGTCGCATGAAAGATATGAGAAATAACGTAGAGCAGATTTAAATATGCACAGTAAAATGATACGAATTTTACTAGATATGTAATACATAAAAACAATAGACATGTTATAGAAGGAAAATTAAATAAATTCAATCAAGGGCCAATTAGCTAGAGTAGCATAGAGGCATGACTACTTTGGGCACACCTGTTAAACTCGCCTTTCAACAAAAATAAAAAAAAAATAATTTATTACGTAAGGAAGGCAGCCATTTTGAATGACATCTTTCCAGATTTATACAAAATAAACTGTCAGAGGGGGCTTCTTAGCCCAACTTCACTTGGTAAAATGAGACGATCCTTAAACTTTTTAACTTTTAAAGTCAACAATTATGGCTACATATGTTTACCTCTGTTCCCCCATCCCTGTAATCTGTTTACCTGAGTCTGTAATCCCATGTAATAGAAAGATTACCATAAAAAATACTACTTTAAATACATATAAATCTATTTTATAATATGATTAACTTGTGCTCAGTCAGAAAGGTAAATTATTTGGTTGAAACCCCGTAATGCAACATTGTACGTTCTGTTGCATTTATTTACATACTAACTACATGTTTACTTCCAGAGTAAGAGTAGCATTAACTAAGGCCATGAAAAACCATTTAAGGTGCACAGATCCAAAGTGTGTTTTAAAATATTTAACACCCATTTCTGTAACGCTTTCACACCTGGTTCTATGAAAATATCATAGCCTTTTAGTCATGTATTTAACTGTCTTAGGCAATGAAAAACACAACCTTTCTAAAAACCATTTAAGATCGATTATTGAGATTTTTTTAAGGAGAGGCCGACCTCCTTCTTAACATTTCTCGGCCCATTCCTCATAGGCTATTGATCTATGCGAGGAACTTATTCAGACAAAGGAGCGAACCTGTACAGTAGAAGGTGAATATTACTGATAAATCTTCCAGTCTAGGCCGGATTCGAAACAGTGTTATCTCTAACTCAAGCTCAAGTACTGACGCTATAGACCACTCGGCCACCGGCCCTCCCAAAGAATATTTAAGTACATTTTCCCCAAAAATTCAGCCCAAAATTTACTGAATAACATTAAATGATATTAGATTGTTGATTTGTTAGTATATAATGACTATTTAAAGTGCATTAGGGCAAATATTATATTATTTTTCTTAATCCCTAGGAATCGATTAAATTGTAGTTATTAATGTTTATAATTGATTAATTAGTATTAAATTAAAATGTTATTGTGATATTGCAATATTTTACATCAATTAGGTCTTAAATATTCTCAAACAATATAATTAACTTAGTGCTGTTCGGTACAAACGAAATAAATTCAGTTATTAGTTGGTTTGTCATTTCATTTTCAAACATATTAATAAACATGAGTGGTTTACAAAAAGAAAATAACTCATTAGATAAAATATTTCCTGGTCATCATTCACGACATTATTCCATTTCAATATATTAATTTTAATACGTTTCGGTTAGTATTTTTGAAATTAAGTGTAAAATGATCGTTACTTATAACAAAAAGGTTCCATTGTACAGAACTCAAACTGAAGTGTATTGTTAAATAGTTTAAAATGCATTCCAAATACAACAACAATGAACTTTGAAATGCATTCATAATACAAGAACAACAAACTTAAGGACATTTAATATGTAGTCATCCAACTCTGTCAATTTTACTATCGAAACTTATTGTGATATATCTACAGTATTATGTTCTTATTTTAAGTTAATTTGACTACTGGTCCAGTTAAGTGTTAGATCATAGCAACTAGAAAACATACTCGTAAATTTAACGCTAATAACAACCTTCCACCCCAGCAGGATCAATAACAAAATGTACGTTTCCTGCCAGAAGTTTCAAATTTTTGCTATACCTCGAGCACCCCCCCCCCCCCCACTTACTTTAGAGTTGTGAGATTATATCAGTGAGATTAAAATTTTTCAAGCATTTTAACATATATTTTTTAACAATATATTGTTTTTCTCAAATATAATGTTTTCCTTAGATTATATATTATCATATAAGGAAAGGATTATTTAACAGTAATTATATTTGAATACGTTTTACTGTTTACATTACTTCATTGTGAAATATAAAGATATTTGTATTAGAAATTTAGAGGTCTAATTTAAAAAAAAATTGTTTATTTGTATGAATTACTGATAAATGGTAGTGAAAAATATATTTTCAAAAATTTCTTCTGTAAAATAAGCGTTATATTCATTCATAACATCCAAATGATTGAGTACGTAAGAGCAGAATTTTGTGTCTTAGGTACATTTGTGAAGTCAGATAAGAATAACCTGAATATTGATTGTTGCCTATAGCTAAGTCCATGACCTTGACATGTCCGTTTATAGCAAAGAAAGTTGCGTGGGTCCATATTAGAATATTCCTAAAAAACAATAACCGTACGGCTCAGCCACTTTTAATAGTAGAAAATAACAGCTGCTTGAACATTTTAAATAAAACAATTGTATTTATCAACTGTCTAAATGGTAACGATTATTGTAAATTTATAATGTTATCCAGCAAACTGTAATTATAGTTAAGATAAGAATTAGGAATCACTCACCAGTATCGGTATTGATATTCATGTTTAACTATAAAGGACAGTATTAGTTAAGAAACGTCATTAGTACCAATATAACTAAACAAAAGGCATGCGCACAGCTATGCGCTTCAATACATACCTTAAAACTCATTATCATTTTAGTGGTGTTAATGCAAAAGCTTTTATTAACTAAATAATAGCTAAAAATTTGCACTGGCATCAGCAAACACTGTACTGCAGAGAAAAACATGTATACAGTATAAGTCTAAGGAATTCTCAGAAGGAAGATGAACAAAAATGTCTTAGGAAAAAGTCTTTCAACAAACCCCCATCAAAGGAGATTTCCTGAGGGTGATATCCCACGTCTGGCTGGGACGACACTACAAAGACAAATACTTTTCCTTATAGATTTTAAGGATTATATACTTTTAAGTTCACGATTTCTGTGGATGTAAAAGATTCAATGGTTAAAAAATGTTTAAAGATAACAATTTATATCTCTTATAAAATAAATAACACATAAACGTTGTAGGAATTATAATAAATATATTGGTTAAATCCTGGGGGAAATGAGCATTCCTCCAGGTTTTAACAAGGAGCAATGTTTAGGAGATATTTATCTGCTTTTGCTAGGATTTCATGCTTTATAAAGTAAAGTGTGTCGAACTATGTTTCGATATAAGCGTTAAACATAAACGATAAAAAAAACCTCATACCTGGGGTATACTATTAGGAATAAATTTAGAGTTATTTTCCCAATGAAATAACGTCTTTTACATCTAGAATACAACTCACACTATAGTTATATAATAACTCCTCTATATCTGTAAATAATAAAATTATAAGGCATAAAATAAGGTGATACATCGATAAGAATTATATAAGGGACGAAAATGTGTAAAATTGCAAATTTTATACTTTACGGAAAATACTTTGACAATTTTATAAATATATTAGATCGTTTTAAGTGAATCTATATTGAATATTTTCAATTATAATTTTGCTAGTGCTCAAAATAGTTATTTTAAAAACATTTATTTCACATTTTTTTTCATGTACATTCCTCAGCTATAATTTATCTAATGTTTGTTTTATGATTGCATATTTATCTATCTATAACTTTCTCATGTAGCATATTTCCCATTTTACGTTTATAGAGACCGGAAATTTCTTAGTACTTCTAAAAACTATTAGCAAAATTCAGCAATATTTAAGAGCAAAAACTGGCTTTTATAAAAATAATTTGAGATTACAGATGGATAAAAAAGAACTTATAAAATTCACAAATTCTGAATATCGACGGACAGAGTCTAAAACAAAGTCATTAGCATATTCATGGGGTGACAAACGGGGCTCAGCGACAAGTCCCAGAGCCGTAAAATCTGAACCTAATTCCAAACTTTCCCTAGAATCTAAGCGTCCTTCCTACACACGCTTATCTGCAAGAGAGCAGGTTTTAGCAACGTTCGTGTTTCTGTAGTATTAACAATAAGCTGTATCATTTGGATTATATCCAGATTAATTTCATTTCTGGAGCAAATAGTGATCTCAAAATAAAATCTCTAAATGTTTTCAAAATGTACCATAATCTTACAGTAGTTACTAATGTTTTGGTTATATACTCGGATATCATAACATGACCTGTTTTACAAATATTTTCAAATGGTTACATGACTACTTTAGTTAATGAAATTATAGAAATTTAAAACTTATTAAAGCTTTAATCCACAACGGAGATCAGAAATGTTTTTGTTTAAGTTCAAAAGTATGCACATACGTGAGCTATAAATCAGATGAAAGAAATTACTATATTGCATTTAAATACTTGTCATACAAAGTATTACGTATACATGACATTGATGGTACATTTTAATGCTGTTACGATTTCATGAATTATTTAAATATTAGGTGGTGTTTTACCTCAAACCAAAATTTCAAAATTCAAATATTAAAACGTGTTAAAACACAAAATAAATATAAGCATTAACATTAAATTAGCTTCTTATCACTAAATAATACAACTTTTTAGAACATATTTCGATTTAATTTCTAAAATCATTTTCAACCCCTTTTTAAAAAACAACAAACGTAAAATTTTTATGTAAATAAATACAAATGGTCAATTTTTAGAAAAAGTATAAATAGTAAACATAGTAAAATATGTTTTACTAACATAGGTATTTGATAAAAAATATAGTGTGTAATTCATATGTATATAATTTAGATGTAATTGAAAATTGTTTTTTATGTATTAATACTTATTATAACTTCGTTCTTTATTATAGGTATGTACATAGAATTTAGTTTTTCACTTGGTTGTGAAATACTATTTTTTTCTATTAGCATACAAGGAGCTTCGTTGATTTTTCTTCTTTTCCAACTACTTTCTTTAAACATTATGATTGATTGACCATATTTCTTTATGCCCAGTATTTAAAATGTGTTCACTTAATGGTTTTCTTGTTCTTTTTTTATATTTTGCTTATGTTCATTGAATCTTCTTTTCACAGGTCTTCATGTTTATCCGAAATAATTATTTTTACTCTCACAAGGTATTTTGTACACAACATTTTTAGAATGTTGATCTTCATTGTTAAGGTTTAATACATATAATTTGACTATGAATATATAAAATAAATAACCTATAATAAAGAACGAAATTATAAAAAGTATTATCACATCAAAAACAACGTTCAATGAGAACTAAATTGTACACATATGAATTACATAATATATTTTATAACAAACACCTAGTTAAAAACATTTGTTTACTATTTATAATTGTTCTAAAAATTTACCATGTGTATTTATTTACATAATATCTTCATGTTTGTTGATTTTTTTAAGACGGGGTTGAAAGTGATTTTAGAAATTAAATCGAAATATATCCCAAAAAAAGTTGTATTATTTAGTTATGAGATGTTAATTTAATGTTAATGCTTATAATTATCACCATCACGAAGAATGAACAAACAATAAATGTATAAGAAAGTATTATGCCTATGAGACATAATAAAAATATAATAACAATTTAATTAAGTACGCTCATAAAAAATTTAAATTTTGTGGCTTCTACCAGTAATTTTCAACATGTGTTTCAAGTTAAAGTGTCTGAGAGCAGAAACCAGACTCTTTAAATAAAGAATTTGCTCGGTAGTACAAATGTAATTATAATATTGTAATAAAACCTTATTACAGTACGTCAAGCTATGTTTTTTATAACCTAGTATTAATGATTTTATCTTATGATTGTAAATATAATTTGATAATATTCATAAAATTATATTTTTCTTTTGCATTCATGATAATTAAACTAACATATGATATATTTGCATTTGAATGGTTAATATTTATGTGTTTAAAATAAATGTTGTGTAAATTGCTAGCATAAAGCATAAATCTTTATACGAACAAATAGGTGATTACGGTCAAATGTAAATTTTTATTCATTTTATCTTTACAATAGTTGATAAAGTATATCAAGCTTTAAAGTGCTCAGTACGTGGTTATTTTTTTTTATTTATTTAATTTTTTAACTCTACTGTACTCCATTTTCTTAAATGTGTATTATTACTGTAGAAATGTTCTCCGCCAAATGATACGTAGCCTAGTAACATACTAATAAGATGACCTTGACAAACTTTTTTTTTTAAATTCCCTGTAAAATATGTAATTGTTTTACATACAAATATTCAATAAAAGATTAAAATATATTTAAACATATATATAATATTTGTGTTGTTTATAAATAAAGATTTAAATTTCCATTACTGTTTTATTTGCGTAAAAATATTGTAGATTCTGTTTTCAATGTTTGAACACAAAACAAGAATAATTTTCTAAGAATATCAATTCACATTGATCTGCAGATAGTAAAATAACTGGACATTTAATAATCAGTCTAATATAAATATTAGATTCTTCATTATTATATAGGTTAATCACTAATTTATATCTGATACATATCTTATATCATATATTGATATTTTGAAATGTCTGTTTTCTTCTCATTATTTATATCTCACATGAACCAAAAATCAACAAAGTAACGATCAGTAAAAGAATATGATTGTTATAATAAGAAAAAAATTTAATAGCAAAAAAATTACTAGTAAAAACCATGAAAATCTTTTTTTTAAATTAAAACTTATTATATTAAATGTATTTGTAACCATCTTATATTTTATCGTGTTCCTAGAAACTTAGTAAATATAATTAGAATATCTCTCAATTACCTTTAAGCTAGAGGGATAAATAAGTGGACTATATAAGAAAAATATATTTTGAATGCAAAAATATGAATAATAAAAAAAAAAAAATTAAAAAAAACCACACAATCATGACAATAATGAAACCCAATATTGATGTTCAAGATACTCTAGATTCGTTATTTACAGTGTATTATTATGGTAGGTGTTTAAAACCATATTTGTTCTTTAACGTTTACATTTAAATTCAAGAATATACTACTAAAAAGTAAATCAGGGACAGAAATGTGCATTTTTATTTTGTAGTGAAGCCTCGGCAATGGCACATACATAAAATAAAGCTACTGAAAGGAATATTAAATTACACTAACCGCTTGTTAACGCTAGCTTCTACGTCAGAGAAAATTACCCTAAGGGTCATATTCTGTGTCAAGCACCTCTCGGTTTGCAATATAATATGCTAATGAACCTCTGGTTTTGACTAGGAATAATAATGTTTTCCCCTCGTTGCTAAACTTCAATTCACTGATGGTTACCCATTTTTATAGTTAATTACGTGAAATATTAGTAAAAAGACAAAAATACATAAGTAATTTGAATAAACGAACTATTTTGTACAAAAATTGTTTTTAAATTAAATTATTTCTTAGGTTACTTTAAAAACATATTACCAGATTCATTTAAATCAATAGGACACAAATACTAAGAAAAATGTACCGATAATGTATCAATAATGATTATAAAATTATCTTAAAATATTTTGATACTTATCAAGTTATACTATATTCCTACCATACAAGGATATTTGTAGTTTCCTTAAACATAAAGATTATGAAGAAGACAAAAAGTTCCCTTATACTTTATTTTTCTATCATTTTGAAAAGTACCCTATAAAGAATCAGTGAAACGAATAATATTGTTGTACAAAATTATTTTTGTTCTTATGAAAATTTAAATGGAATTATTTCATTTTCTCTCTGAATTTAGACAAACTCCTCTAAACATTATTGCTAGAGTATTGAATCATTAGTAATTTTTCTAAGTATATTGTTCGATAAAATAATACATTTTTGGAAATCCATTAATGGCTGTTCAGAATACGTTTATATTTATTTTTTCTCATAAAACCTGCTTTTCAAATTATAAATGTATAATTTTCAGGTGTAAAACTTGTAATTATTCAATAATATAATCAAAGCGTGGAAATTACTTTGTTTTTTTGTATTTAATTGATATTCATACAATAATGACTAGAGAACATCAAAAGTTAAGCTATATAAACTATTATTTATATTTAATATTTATGCTAATTTAAAAAAAATTTCAAATATATTTACCATACATAAATTATACTGCCCACTCAGTAAATTATTTGATACACTCTCATTACTATTCCTGATGTGTACTCTTTGCCCAGGGATAAACGTGTGTGTACATTTAGAGTAGCATTCAGTGCTGAGATTATTCTAATTATAAATATAAATCTTGATAATCTCCATGAATACTAATGTATTTTAGTTTGTATTAGTATGTAGTATCTAATTACATGTGGTAATTTAGTATAAATCAATAATGTAAACATATGTCAATAAAAACTTTGTTTAGTTAGTACGAGTACTACACAGTTTATGCACTGAAGTAGTTAAATATTTAATTACTTATTTTTGTATTACATTTTTAATTTTTTACGTATATTCTTCTTGATCTGTGATTCGACATTTACATTGACTTTCAAAAGAGAATTATTACGATAAAATGTTTCATTTTGCGTCAGGAAATTCTCGAGCTTAGTAAACATTAATTAAACTAATTATAGAACCTGATAAGGAAGTCAACGTCAAGGAAATAGTTGAAAACGGAGAATGTGAAATGGATCCCTAAAATATTACGACTGGATTCAATAACTTTTTCTGAGAAATTACTGAAAAACTAAGGGAAAATTTAAATCTAGTTATCTTAGTATGGCCATTATGGCCATGTATTTACCCATAAATATATTGACCCTTAATTTTTCTTTACACCAACAACACCGGAAGGAATAAAAATTATTATTAAACATTTGAAAATTGGAAAGGCTCCAGGTTTTGTAGTATAATAAAGATAAATATTTTACTTGGATAAATAATTCTATTTTAAATTTTAAAAAACTTTATTTTTTAATATTTTATATAAATATTAGATTTTATGAAGAATCTAATCCATATTTTATTCTTAGTGCCCTTATTTTATATACATCATTGTTTAAATTAAAGTTTTTTATTCCTTG
>JAQJVL010005812.1:0-32715 GCA_035578905.1 Stictocephala bisonia | reverse complement strand
ACAAAAATGTATAGCAATCGCCATACCTATCTTAAAGTTTAAAACATACATCCCACATCAAAGCCTCTGTCAAAACATACATAATCTACGGTTGCACTCATACCATAATCACTCATACCAAATCCCCACTTCCGACACCAGTTGTCAGTCTTCTGGTTATGCGGTCTCCCAGGTGTATGCCATAAACTCGTCCACACTATAAAATGCAAGATACGCTAAACAGCGTTTTAGACGAGTTTTTAACGCCTTGAGCGTTGGGGCATTCTTAATTGAATCCGGCAAGTTGTTGACAAAACGAACACCTGCGTGTGAGGGCAAGCGTTCGTGGACTACCGTCCTGTGGTTCCCAGTTCGGTAGTTGTTTTTGCCTCTCGTGTCGTATGTATGTATGTCCCGGCCACTTGTCATTACACTTTTAGAGATTAAAATAATATAAAGTATAAATAAGGTAGAGATGAAAAATAAGGTCCAGTATGTAAAGGCTCGGTAATGTCAACAATTACAATTTCTTGAACGTTTCTTTGCAGATTTCTCTGAACTTCAATTGTGCAACAATGCGAACCGATTGTTTTTGCAATTTAAGTGCTCTCCTAAACTGATTATTTGCAGAAGCTCCCCACAGCACCAGACCGTAGGTGAGATGGGGGTAAATCAGACCGTAATACGCCGTCATTAGAACTTGAATTGGGCAGAATTTTGCTAATGTTCTCAAAACATAAATGCCTGAGGACAATTTGGAACAAATGTGGTCCATGTGCGAATTCCAGGTGTATTCCCAGGAATTTTGAACTAACAGTCTCATCTAACCGTGTATCTGCCAGCAAAATGAGTGGTATCTCCATGCCATCATATGGTCGCAACGAAAATGACAAAACATTACATTTGAGGGGTTTACTTCAATATTGAGTCTGTTGAAATATTGGATACAATTTTTTTAATAAAAAAGCTTGTTGTTCAAGGATCGGTGTTAATTTTTTTCTGAATAAAAGGGTCGTATCATCTGCGTACTGTATGAGTTGCCCATGCATTAGCGATGACCCTATGTCGTTGACATAGATGAGAAAAAAATTTGGAAAAAAAAGGTGTCGTGTTGAAGTCTGTGTTGTTGCCGTAGTTAAAACATTAACGTTTTAATTAATTTTATGAACTGACTTTGGTTGAAATCATATGAATATTTTCATTTATTGAATTGGGCTGTAAATCAATAGTTATAAACAGCAATAATATCGTAAGTTAATTGTTGTGTGTCAATAACCTGAACTAACCCTCAAATATCACAAGACCACGTTGACACAAATTAGACGCTACAGACGACACAGCAGACTATGAGTAGAATTGTTAGTATGATCTACTCGTGGAGCAGGCAGGCGTTTACCTATTTCATGCGGCCTACCTGTCTTAACCATTGACTTCTGCCCACTTATTTGACTGTTTCATTTATTGACTTAAGCGTCCTGTAGTTCTCAACTGTATATATCTACATTTGACTCCCGCTTCTGCCTGGAACTTGCAAGATCAACATTCCAACGCTGATTTGCTGCTGGAAGCTGTCCAAGTCCTTCGCCCTTTATTGACTCTAACTATTTTTCTTATTCATAGATGTATTGTTATCACTAATAAAACTAATTCTATCTGTTGCTCTTGTACCTTAAGAATTGGTAACTTTATCGCTAATAGTATATATTAACTGCTCATAAGTAAATTCCAATCAATTAATTATTGTATACCATTAAATTATTATTATGGTTGTAACTCGTTCGCAAGATACAACCAATCGATGTAACGAAACAATTGAAAATGTATTAGAGGATGTAAATAGTCTTGACGACGGATCTGAGATTCTCGTCAGCAATATTTGCTCTGATTTAAAGAAAATAAGGATTAATTATCCCGACTTCAATCTTGGGCAGTTGGAGCCATCTATTTTAAAGTTGATTGCCTCACTTGATGAAGCCTTGGCAGAAAATATCGCAATCAAGAGGATGGCTGATAGTTGCAGACTTCAGGTAGAAGAACTAGAAAGTAAACTGGACGAAGAAAAAAGACGTAGAATCACAGATTTCAATGATTCAATAAATATACAAGAATCCATATTGGACGAAAGGGATACATTATTAAATGAAATAGCCAATCTAAAATTAAAAATGAATAGTTTTAATGATAAATTAAGTAATTCTCATGAATTAAATAAGTCACTGCAAATATCAATAGCCGAAAAAGATAATAAAATATTGGATTTAAATTTACATATCAATGAATGTAATAAGAAATGTATACACCTTAATAATTTATATAATAAAATTAAAATACAGCTTAAAAAAACAGAAGAGTATTCTTGGAATTCAAGCAGATGGCTTGATGACAGTATTCTAAATTCATATTTCCAAGTATTCTCTGAGAGTCACAGTAGTTCACTGTCTAAGACAATCTTTTTTGGACCTTCTTTGACTGAAATCATAAAACATGGAGACCACAAGGATATTGTAACTTTGACTGACCAATTGTCATTTCATTCCTCAAATTTTGCATTTTTTGTATCAATAATAACAGTAAATATTTTAAAGAAGACTCGGGCTCTCATTGGAGTTTGTTGTTTCTAGACCTTATTAGATACGAAGCTTTTCATTTTGACTCTGTTTCAGAATGCAATCATTCTGTAGCAGTACAAGTTTTGAATAAACTAAATATTGACATTTCCTGTCTTAAAGAAGTAGAGTTCACACAGCAGAAAAACAGTTTTGAATGTGGCATTAGTGTGCTAACTTATACTAAACTTATAAATGATACTTTTTGTAGTAAAAAGTCTTCTGTTCAACAACCTTTTCTTAACTGGTACCACAGTTTATTGTATCCAAATAATATTATTGTACCACAGTTTATTGTAAATAGTAACTATAAGGAGAGTGCCAACGTACAAAATAAAGATATAGTTAGTATATCTGAACATATTCCTACTGACGATACGTGTATGCTTAATACGAGTGAGTCAAAAAATAAAAATCATAGAGCCAAAGAATTAATAAAAAATTTTACAGGAAATAGTTACATTACTGATACATTAAATAAAAATTCAAAAACCCAAACCCAAACTGAGCAAAGTAATGTGAACACTGTTTGTGATGCCCAAGCTAAAAACTCGGAGTCTGACCGAGGGGAGGACATTCCAAGTAAAAAAAAATATTCGCTTGTTTTCAGATAGTCATGGTAAAATATTAGCTTCCTTACTTGTCTATAATCAGCCAACGCTTAAAGTTCGTGGCCATACCATTCCAAATGGGAAAACTTGCCATGTTTTTCGTTCGGCTGTCTCTGAGTTGGAGGAATTGGGCAAAAATGATTGTTTGGTGATTATGACTGGCACAAATGACCTTCAATATAATATTAAGAATAACGACATGATTAATCAGATTGAATCTTTTTTGCAGAAACCAACAAGATGTAGTGTTTGTATCATGGGCATACCACTTCGGTATGACACTTTGGCTTTTAATAAAAACATTTGCTATCTCAACAATCAATTACAAAACTTGTGTTTAAAATATGATCATGCCATTTTTATACCAATTTCACATTTAAAAAGGGGTCTATTTACAAGGCATGGTCTTCACTTTAACTTATCAGGTAAGCGGGTGCTGGTGGAGTTAATGAGTCATGTAATAACATCACACACTCCACAAGCAATAGTTAAACCAAAAACCCATTCCATCCTACAGCAAGTGGGTAAACTTCCTTCACATCAAGTAATTAGTAGCAACAAAACCAAAACACTGGACAGATTAAATAACTCTCCAATCTTTGATTCCTCGCACAGTTTTAAATCCAATAATTATAAACATAAAAAATATGCTTGTAATCTTGCTAAACATATTTCACAGACAGTAAAGCCTTCAAGATATTTCAACAATTCTTCAATGCCTTTTTTAAGCAAACTTCTGCCTCCAGAAAGACTAGGGTAGCAGAGGTTTCAGAAAAGAATTACCAAAGGGATTCCAAAAAACAATTCACATTGCTCCACCAGAATGTCAGAGGTCTTGCTGGTAAAATCGATGAGCTTCAATTCTTGTTGGATGAGGTTCGTCCTCATTTGGTTTGCTTATCTGAACACTGGTTGAGGGATTTTGAATTTGCTTCGGTTCACATCCCTGACTTCACCAATACATCAGCCTTCTGTAGGAAGAACATGAAAGGTGGAGGAACATGTATACTTTTGAAACGCGAATGTGAGTATGAGCCTGTTGATATATCTCATTTCTGTCATGAGGGAGCAATTGAATTAGCTGCTATAAAGGTCAAACTCCACATAGGTAAACTTCTTATACTTTCAGTATATAGGCCACCAAATAGTGACATAGATTTGTTCTTCAATAGATTGATAAACTGTTTGGAGAGCATTGTGAAGATTGGAACTATGACGGTAGTAATGGGAGATTTTAATATAGACGATACCAAAGACAATCTGAATAGCTGTAGGTTTATTAATGTCATGTCATCTTTTTCCCTTAAATCACAGGTTAAGTCTTATACGAGAGAATTCAAAGGCTCCAGATCTCGAATTGATCATATTTTTACTGATTTCCCCTCAAGTGATCTTAACTGCGATGTCCTTATTTCTGCAATGTCCGATCATCATGCACAGTTACTTAGTCTGAAAATAGACCTTCAACCGATAGACAAAAAAGAGCCCCAGTATTCAATGAAACGTTTTATAAATCACAATAGTATTCGTCATTTTAAATATCTATTGAAAATGGAAACGTGGCAAGAAATATTTTCTTCTGTTGAAATAAATGAAATGACCAATAAGTTCATGTCTATTTTGGACTTCCACTTTAATGTGGCTTTTCCATTAAAGAAGACTAATCTTAAGAAGGTGACTTTTAACAGTAGAATTATATTATCTTCTCAGCTTGCTTCCCTGCGTGACAGAATGAGAAGTCTGTATTATATCAGTAGGGACTCGGATTGGTCGAGTAATGAAAGAAAAGAATATCGTAGAATAAAACGAACTTTCAAAGATAGTATCAGGCAGGAAAAGTCTGTATATTTTTCTAATAGAATACAATCTTCAAATAATACTTCTAAGACAATCTGGGAGATAATTAATGAAAACAGATCATCTCTTAAAAAGCATTCCTTCCAAAATTTTCAAATTAGAGATGGCAACAATCACATAATAAAGGATCCAAATTTAGTATCAAATCTTTTCAATGACTACTTTGCTACTGTTTCTGATCGCGTTCCTGTACCTTCACCTTTTGTATCACATTCGAATGTTTGCAGCATTCCTTTGCTTAATGATTCTTTCTTTTTAACTCCTGTTACAGTGAACGAAGTAATCAGCATAATTATGTCACTTAAAACAAATAATTCGGCTGGTTTTGATGGCATTTCGTCTAAACTTTTGAAAGATTGCTACGATTTCTTAGTCAAACCATTATGCTTCATTTTAAATCATTCATTTAAAACAGGTTGCTTTCCAGATGCTTTAAAAACTTCCATAATTAAACCATTGCATAAAAAAGGTTCATTCGAGAAGCTAGAAAATTTCAGACCAATTGCTTTGATCTCCACTTTTTCTAAAGTGATGGAAAAGGCATTCTGCAATAGGCTGATGCAATTCTTGTCAAATCATAATTTAATTTACAGGTATCAATTTGGATTTCTTAAAATTAGATCTACCTCTCATGCAATCTTTCACTTGATAAATCAAATTGTCTCTGCATTGGATAGGGGTCTATGCGCAGCTGGAGTCTTCGTCGACCTGAGCAAGGCGTTTGATCTTGTTCAAATCAAATCAAATCCTTTATTAACACATAATATTTGTTACAATTATAAATTTTATTTGTACAAATTTTGTGTCTTGTCAAATTAACTATAACTACTACTAATATAATACTGTATTAATTAATTAATATGTAATAATCTTGTACTACAGACATGTGAGGTAGTCGAATGTATAAAATAATTGTAACTTTGAACACTCAAAATATATATTTAAGCATACATTGAATAATGTTGTCAAATGGATCAAACTGTTACATATAAATTAAAACAATTTAAAACAATCAAAACTAGGCACTTTCCATATTAAGATAATCCTTTACACTGTAGAAGGCATGCGAAAGAAGAAAGGACTTTACTAAATCTTTAAATTTGGAAATGTTGTTTTCTTTTTTAATTTTGAGTGGCAATTTGTTAAAAAAGTGTAATCCCATATAAGCTGGGCCTTTTTCAAATTTTGTTGTCCTATGATTTGGGTAGCATAGTGCCTCCCCATGCCTTGTATTGTATGAATGGAAATTTCCTATTTTGGCCTCAGCGTCAATATTTTTGAATGTTAAAATTAAAACCTCAAATATATAAAGGGAATGAATGGTCATTATTTTATTTTCTATAAACAGGCTTTTGCATGAATGAGAGTCAGTGACGTCGAAAATTATCCTTAAGATCTTTTTCTGACATTTGAGAACTCCTTCCAGAGAGGATGAACCTCCCCAGATAGCCAATCCATAGCGAATTATGCTCTCACAATAAGCTCGGTACACGTCAAGAAGGATATCTCTACTACACGAAGATTTTAATATTCTTATTGCAAAGGTACCTGAATTGATACGACGCATGAGTTTTTCGATGTGCGGTCTCCAGCAAACAGTCTCGTCAACAGTCACACCGAGGAACACTACAGATGTGTCGTTCTGTAGAGTTTGTTTAGGGTTCACAATTATGTCGTCACAAATATTATGTGATTTATTTTTAGCATTTTTTGTAGTGAAATTAATATATTTTGTTTTATTAATGTTTAACAACAAACCATTTTCCTCAAACCATTCATTTACCTCTGTGACTACCCGAGAAACACTTGCTCTCAATTCAATTGCATCTCTACTTGACAATAACAGAGAAACATCATCAGCGTACATCACTATATTTGCATTGTTCTCTGTACTAGATAAATCATTTATATAAAGTAAAAATAGAATAGGGGAGAGAATGCAACCCTGTGGAACACCCATATGCACCTCGGCCCAAGAAGACTCACAGGAGTGATGCGGACCATTAACAAAGGTGCACTGTTTTCTGCCGGACAGGAAAGATTTGAACCAATTCAAGGCTACACCCCTAATTCCATAATGGTTGAGTTTTAAGAACAAAACTGTGTGATCAATACAATCAAAGGCCTTTGACAGGTCACAGAAAACACCCAGAGTCTTCCGTGACCCATCCAAGGCGCTAAGTACATGATTTGTAAAATCATATAAAGCTGATAGTGTGGACTTACTCTGTTGAAACCCATGTTGATTTTTGGAAATTACAGAAAACTTTGATAAATGAGAACTTAGTCGGGTAAGAATGGTTTTCTCGAACACTTTAGAAATTGTTGGGACCAAAGCAATTGGCCTGTAATTGCCTATAATTGATCTATTGTCTTTTTTATGAAGGGGTTTGATGATTGAATATTTTAATTTTGAGGGGAATTCGCCAGATAAAAATGATTGATTTATAAGAAAAGTTAGAGGCAAAGCTACAGGTAAATCATCTTGTGAAAAATCGGTCCGATGTGTGCGCAGTGGAAGACGTCGCCAATGCGCATGCGCTGGCACGTAACAGCTCAGTCATTCCCTGCAGTTTCTCGTAGGTTCGCTGGCTGACAGAGTACTACGCGCGGTTCTAAAAACATTAGCTTTAACGTTTAGTGTCACGAAATTTATATTAGTTTTAATTTTTTAGTTTTGTAAATGAGTGTTTAGTGTCGTAATCGTTTAGTGCATAGTATATATAGTTTCTGGAGCATAATGAATGTGCAGCCGGGTAGTAGTACTAGTAAATCAAATAAAAAAAGACCTGTTATTCATAGTCATACGCGAAGTATTATTTACAATGTATATAGTTATTTAAAGAAGAAAAATGAAGATTTATCGGAGAAGAAGTTGCTCTCAGAAGTGGCAGAAGCATGTGGAATATCCCATAGTTCTGCATATAAAATCGTCAAGGAAGCTGCCCAGTCACCCGGACAAGAAAAGAAGTTCGTAACGCCAAGGAAAAACAGACCTAAGAAAAGTCCAATAACGGGTTTGGACAATTTTGATTTGTGTGTTGTGCGACGGACAATTAACAATTTTCACATATTAGAGGGAGAGAGGCCCACTTTGAAAGGAATCCTTCGGGTTCTTGAAAAAAGAATTAACTTTTCGGGTGGAATAACAAGTCTGAGGAAAGTAGTTCGCAATCTCGGATTTAGATGGAAAAAAACGGAAACTAACAGAAAATTGTTGATTGAAAAATCCGACATTAGATTAGCTAGATTAAAATACTTGCGTAAGATAAAAGAGTACCGTGAAGAAAATCGTCCGATCGTTTACAATGATGAGACATACTTTCATAGTTCTTCCTCTTCCGAAAAATCATGGACTGAAAGTGAATCGGACGGATTAAAAAAACCAGTGGGCAAGGGACAGAGAGTAATTGTGATTCATGCTGGCGGGGAAATGGGCTTTATTCCAGGTGCTCTCTTAATGTTTAAGTCTGGAATGAAGAAAGGCGATTACCATGACGACATGAATAAAAATAATTATACTAAATGGTTAGAAGAAAAGTTAATACCAAATTTACCAACAAATAGCGTGGTTGTGATTGATAATGCTCCCTACCACCGGGAACAAATAAACCCAGCACCGACTTCGTCCTCGTTGAAAGCTGATATGATGAGATGGTTGTCTGAGCGAGGGATTCATTATACTTCGAATCTACTAAAACCCGAATTGTACGACCTCATAAAACAACACAAACCAAAATTCGTAACCTACAAGACAGATCATATCTTAGCAGCAGCCGGCCATACAGTACTTAGACTTCCTCCTTATCACCCTGACTTGAACCCGATTGAAATGATATGGGCCACAGTCAAGTCACACATTAAAAAGACAAATATCAAATTTACAATAGATTCTGTAACACAACTTGCTTTGGAAAAGTTCAACTCCATAACTCAAGAAGAATGGAAATCCCGATGTTCACACGTAGAAAAGGTAGAGGACGAGTACATTGCAGCCGAAGGGATGCTGGACAATGTGACAGAACGTTTTATCATAAACTTAGATGAAGACAGTGACAGTGACTGTGATAGTTTATGTGCCAGTGGTAACGGCGAAGATGGAGGTGGCACCAATGACGTTAGCTTCAGTGATGGAGATGGAGCCATGAGCGGAGTTGAATACATGGGAACCGAGAGGGAACTGTCTTTCGACCAATTTTAGACCAGGAACGAAATATTAACATGTGAGTTAATATCGTTTAAATTCCAAATTTTCTTTAGTGACACAATGTTAATTATTAGAGTAAATTATTAATTCAAGTTATTAGAAATATGTTTAGGTTTGTCGCTCATTATTTCAGTAAAATTAAGTTAGTTTAATCTAAACTGAAAACATATCAATGAAATAATTTACTCAGATTAAACCGTAATAATAAACATAACAGAAAATTAAAAATTAGTACATAATACAATCTTTCTGTTGGTTAATTGATGGAAAGTTTTTTTTTCAACAAAATAATTCACCAAACTTTACCATTATCGTTGAATATATACCATATGCGATTATTTTGGGGCAGTCCAATGTGTTGTTCATTTCGTTGAAGGGCTAATTTGCAGCGGAAGGGATTGGAATGTGGACTTCACCGCTCCTCGACGGCTGGCCACGCCTATTGTTTTATTGCTCCGTGTCACTGCACCACCATTGACTAGCCGAAAATACGCAGCCAGGCTAGTAGCGCATTGTTGTTTCCGCTCCGCTCCTCACTCCCCTCCACAGACACTACCGCCGCCACGCAACCTGCGCGAGGCGATTTTTGTTAAAGTGATTCTACTGTAATTCATGAGAACAGAATTTAAGAAGATTCGGTGAAATTTCATCCCAACCGAATGAGTTCTTCGATTTTAAGGATGCAATCACATCAGATACCTCTTTTATACTAGTTGGAGCCAGGAAAATGGATGATGAAACTGGAGTGCAGCGATGGCGGAGCCTATCTAAGGCTAGAGTGGGGTTCGCTTTGGGGGCCAAAGATTGAGGATCATTTATGAAAAAATTGTTGAAATGCTCAGCAATCGTGTTTGTGTTAGTCACCTTTTCTCCCCCAATTGCAATATTGTCAATGAGTCCCCTAACCGTCTCTCTTCCTGTTTCCTTTCTAACAATTTCCCATATTGTTTTTGATTTATTATTGGAGTTTTATATTTTTTGGTTATTAACAGTTTTCTTTGAAATATTTATTAATTTTCTTAATAACTTGACATATCTTTTATAGTAGTCAATGAAATGTGGGTCTGTGGAATTTTTGAAGAAGTAGCTCATTTCCTTTTTCCTCTCTAAAGATACTTTTAATCCTCTAGTTAACCAATTTTTTTTATTTTTATTTTGAATTGTTCTTTGAGCTTGCTTAGGAAAGCATTCATTAAAGGTTTGAATGACAGCATTTAGAAAATAATTAAAGTTTTCATTAACGCTCTTATCAATGTTTAAATTATGTTCCCATGATATGGTTTGTAATTTCCTTTTAAAAGCAGCCTTGTTATATTTAGACATCTTCCGCTTAAGAATTGGTTTGTTTTGGGGGAAATTTATTTGACATTTGTTTGAGAGACAAGCTAATTGAGCATTATGATCTGACAGACCCAACTCAACTATATCGGTGTTACTTCGTCTGTTATTGGTGATTATGTAGTCTATTGCAGTTTTAGAAATGCCAGAAATTCTGGTGGGAGTGAAAATATGCGAGAATAGGCCATGGAGATCAAATAAGCAAAAGAGTTCCCTCCTATCAACTGAGTCAGAAAGAGCATTTATATTAAGGTCACCACAAATTACAACATCTTTGGATTTTATATCATGAGACAACATCTGCAGTATTCGGTCGAAATGCAACAGGAATACGGCAGCCGATGCAGATGGTGGCCGATATAGTGCCACAACTACAAGTGGACGACGACCCTCCACCCCCGGCACCTCAACCGCCGCACATTCGATGACCGTTTCAATTGACTGGCTCACTATGTCTACCCGGTTATCAGCTGGAGTACCTGAGCGAACAGCTATAAAAACACCCCCTCTAGTACCATACGAGCGACCAAAAAATGAGGTCAACGTAAATTCCCTCAGCCGGTTCAATACAGCACTATCCTCCTTCGCAAGCCAATGCTCAGTGACACAAAGAATGCCTATTTTTTTCATTAGTGAATCTAAATGTATTTGTAGTTCATCTAATTTGTTTGTGATGCTTCAAATATTTATATGTAATAGCCAAGTGCCGTCTGGAGTGTCTACCTTATTATCTATAATCTTAGGGTTATGTATCAAATCTGAAGGGTTATGTATTAAATCTGAAGCTAAATCTATTTCTGGAGGGTTGGCCAGGAGTGATTGTCTAAAAAACTTGGAGAATTCTGCGATGATTCATGTTGTCTGAAAATTGTCTGGTCCATGGAGCAGCCGTGGTGGAATGATGTTGAGGAGGGATTTAGTTGAGTTTGGAGCAGCTTGACGGCAGGAACTGATGTCATCGATAACTCTTCGTCCACCCTGCAAGACGACAATCGAGCCCGAGGTGACTCGATGAGTAGACTCTCGACTGAGGGATTGATGCTGCTCAAAACTGGTTTCATTGCTCTTTGAGAACCACTGTTTTTATGTAATGGCGTCGGTTGACAGTGTATTATTGATAGAACTGCTGATCTAATTGAGGAACTAAGTTTTCTTTTTCCATGTCTATTAAGATGTAGTCCATGACGGGTAAAGTCAAGACGAGTTAGTAGAGATGTGTCAATAACTATACAGTTTGGAAACATGTTGGCCAGTTGTTGAATATTATTATTCGTTTCTATAATTGATTTATTTACATCACTTTCTAAGTGCAAATCATAACGGTGGAGTACATGACATATTGCAATATTTGTGTTGCTGCATAACTCCATGGCAGTTTTAATTGACTGTAATACTTTATTTGAGTTATCGTCCTGAGTTTTGTCTTTAACATTGAAGTTGTTCGTACCACCTATCAGGACACAACAGTCATTTCTTGTGAACTTTTCACTCCCTACAGCCATCGAATGAACTATCGGTTCTATCGGGGCTCCTGGATTGACGCTCACAAAGGTTTCGACGGATGAGGCCATGAGTGATCTCAGTTCGGCACCGAGTCCTCGGGCGTGACTGCTTCCGTATAAATAAACTTTATTTTCGTACTTCTTTTTCTTTGAATTTCCTTTATTTTTGTTTGGATTCACTGAAGCAGTGTTTTTCCATGCATTTTTGTGTTTTTGTTGTCTGGAGACTTGCTTACTAGTGTGAAGTGTAGTGATGTCATTTTCTTCACTGAGAGGTGAGAAGGAGTTTGACAGGGGTAAAGGTGAACAGTATGCATTTCCGTACAATTTAGAGATTTCTCTGTGATTTTTCACTGAAAATGTTTTGTTGTCATTTAATTTAGATCTATTTTTGAGGTTGTCTTCTTCCAAAATTCGGATGGATTCAATCATATTCTTCGTTTCTTCTTCAAGAATTATGCAACGATTACATGGTTTTTTACTATTTTCAATTATTTGGTTAGCTTCCTCTAACTGTTTTTTTAAGTCTTGGATATGGTCAATTAGTAGCGATTGCCTATCTGTAAGTCATCTATGCGAGAAAGAAGATTATCTGTTGATTTTAGGCAGTCATCGTTAGTTTGTGTGGTGGCATCATATGTCTTATTTTGTAAAATTAACTGTGACACAGGAGGGGTCGATATACAAGGGGATGTATCATATGACTTACATCTCATAGGCTGCCGTCCTATCTGGGGAGTGTTGGCGGCTTGTTCCAGGGTAGGAGTCCTAGCAGTTATGGAGGTCGAAACCACACCTGATTTAGGAGTTTGGTTCTGGTTGGATGATGGAGACATGGACCTCATTGTTACTGGGTGTGGCCCAGTATGTGTCTCGTTGGCTGTAAATATAGCATTTTTTTCGCTGTTTGTTCATAAGGACGCTTTACAGCTCTTTCCCAAGCAGCGCCACACAATCTCGCCGCTTTTGACCGAATAACATTCTCGGTATTTGTGATTATTAAAGAGAACAGTGTCCTTTCCTATCTTCGATACTTCCAGAACAAAAGACATTGTATTTTATAACAAATTTAAATTATAGAGGGTATAGAAAATTACTTCCCCTATAAATAAGTGTTTAAATAAAATAATTAAGATTAATAAAAGACTTTGTGTTCCTTTAATATTTAATTAAGTAGCAAAAAGTATTCGCTATTTCAGGAATTGAACGCAGACCTTGCAAGTCAGGAAGCACCTGCCGTACCGATAACGCTACCAAGCTGATAAGGGCGAGAGGTAATCAGTTGTACAAATGCTTCACCTTTATAAAGTTGCGGCAGCGTGTGGTGAGTGCAAGATGTGATTCTAACCTCACAAATCTACGCTGCCAGAAACATTGTCCATTTACTTACATAAAAGTGACTGAATGTCCAGAAATGCGGAAATGTCACAACGCACAAACATGTACGCACAGGAAACGCAATCTTCAATTGTAAAAGAGCCCTATAAACCACATTAAAATATCTGAATCAACGGAACGAGACGTAGGCTGACTCCATAAAGAGGGACATCCCCCACTCTCTGTTAATCATGATATTCTGATGGACAAATTGGAGTGTGTTGGAGTAAGAGGAGTTCCTTTATTTTGGATAAGATCTTACCTAATGAATAGGAAACAGCATGTTACAATTCCTTATATTGACATATTAAGGGTACTTAGGCATAGCTTTTCTCATGTAGTACAGATGAAAAACGGTGTTCCTCAGGGATCAGTTATTGGTCCTTTACTTTTCTTCTGTTTGTAAACGACATAAAATCAGACGTTTCTAGGGCAGATATAAGCCTTTTTGCCGATGATACAGTTGTGTCAATTATTGAGCTAAGTAAACCCCTTTTGGGTCAAAGTCTTACGATTGAAATGAATTATTTGCTTCAGTGGTTTAGTTCAAACAAACTTGTGGTTAACATGGAAAAAACTAGTATTTTAAATTTTTCTATTACCAAAAAGGAGAGTGACCATGGAATGCATGCTTTAGGAGATTCTTTAATATGCCCTGTAAAATCTGTCAAGTACTTAGGGTTGCTTATAGATGATGACTTGCGCTTTAATAGCCATGTAAATAGAGTAGCAAGCTTGGTGAGCTCAGGAACTTTTGCACTAAGAGTTCTATCATTGCAGCTTGAGTCTTGTCATCTCCTGACAGCTTATTATGGGATAGTTTATCCACACCTCTCATATGGAATATCTATTTGGGGCTCTGAAACCAGTAGAACTAAACAACTATTCAAACTTCAGAAGAGAGCCGTAAGGATCATCTTCAAACTAAGAAGAACCGATTCATGCAGAGAATGGTTTAAAAACCACAATATTTTAACACTTCCATCCATTTATATATATCAAACACTAAGTTTTGTCATAAATAACCCTGACCTTTTCAGAATGGAACCATCTCAATGCTCCAATAGCTTCAACCTCCGAAGTAAAACAAATTTACCAATACCTAAACACCGGACCTCCTTTTTTAAAAAACATTTATTAATGAATGGTATTAAATTATTTAATTCTCTGCCAGCCCCACTAAAAATTAAAATGGATGCAAAACCTTTTAAAACCAGACTTAAAGGCTTACTTTTGAGTGAAGCATATTATAATATAAATGAGTTTCTGCAAATTAATTAATAGTTAATGTTGTAATTATAATTCTAGGAATATATATATATATATATATATATATATATATATATATATATATATATATATATATATTCTATGTACAGTATTGTTCACTAGAATAATTGACGCCTGCCCATGTACTAATTGTATTATATGGCAATAAAGTTTGATTGATTGATTGATTGAATCGGGCTGAGTATTGAGCCCTGAGGAACCGTGAATTCACTGAATCCATATCTATGCTCGATTGGTTCAGAGAATTTGTCTGAAATCTGGACAACTGGGAATCGGTTGTTCAGAAAAGAGTGAAGCCACTTGAGCGGCTTTCCTCTTATACCATAAGATTCAAGTTTGTCAAGCAGCTTAGAGTGGTCAACACAATTGGAAGTTTTAGGCAAGTCGAGAATTACACTAAGTGTGTAATCTCGATCTTTTAATCACTCAAGCTTTTCGAATAGACTCACAAAAACGTCTATTTTTGATTTGTTTTTTCTGAAACCAAATTGGTTGTCAGAGAGAAACTGCACAATTCTAATTAAAAAGAGTTTTTCGAATACTTTGCTTAAAAGTGACAAAATTGAGACAGGCCTGTAATTATTTATGGAATAAGGATCGTTTTTCTTTAAAATTGGACATACTTTTGCAGCTTTAAGGAGTGAGGGAAAAACTCCATTTTCGAAAGATGAATTTACGAATTGCGTCAATGGTGTAATGATCTGTTTCGCAAACGTTTTAGTGAGCCACATGAACATTAAATTTATATCGTTTGATCTTTTAGCTGGGAGCTGCTGAATAATTTCCTCGACCTCTTCCTCAACTAGCTGAGCCAGTGCCATTGAGGTAACTGGGCTCCGTATACGCATAAGGGTTTTTTGTGGAGGGGAATGATAGGCTCCGAGCTCAAAGGCAACAGACGCTAAGAATCTATTAAACTAGTTTGCCATATCGGTTGAAGTGCCCAAGCTTTTCCCCAACTTTAACTTTCATTTGTCTCCGTTCTATTGCTTATTGTTTATGATATCCCATACAGTTTTAGAAATATATTTAGATAAAACGATTGCTTTGGATACATTATACGCTTTTATGGCTTGAATAACCTTTCAGTAAATTATTTTGAAATTTTGATATTTGTTTGTTTTGTAAATATTGGAGTAAAATTTTAGTTTTTCTCTCGAAACCAAAATTCCTTTAGTTATCCATTTGTTATTTTTCTTTTGGGGTAAAGCATTGATTGTTTTAGTAGGACAACATGTATTTAAGTAAAAATTCAGTCAGTCTGAAAAATAACTAAAATTATTTTCGACTGACTGTGATGAATTGAAACATTTCCACTTTTCTTTAGAAAGGGAAAATTATCACTAACTGGATAAGTTACTGTGTCGAGTAGTTATTTCTCCAGTTTGTCATGCGATGGCAGGACCACCACCTTGTCAGTCCCTCCCTTTATACGCATAAATATCAATGATAAACTTAGTAATTATTACTACAGATCTATAAAGATGCATATTAGTTGAAATCTATTTAGCCTTAAACTCCCACTTAGACATTCCTTGCGGCCATAAGAAAGTGACCTCTGTTTCTTTCTTCACTGTTACACAACGAAGTCTCAACGAAAGTGAGCTTAATGTAAATTAACGATAGTCATTATCAGACGTGTAACTCAGGTAAAAACCTTAAAACAACAGATATGTGTTTAAATTTATTTTTAAATTTTTATATACAACCATCTCAAAGTTATTATATCTTGGGTTTTGTTATATATTCAAATATTTCTTTATACTTAATGATCAATTGTTTTATATTTCATAACTGCCAGCTGTTATTTAGTTTGTAATACTTTCCTTATATTTACATTTGTTTATGTTCTGTTACTTGTCAAATGATGAACAAAAAACATAAGTGTTACAAAACTTTAATTTGTACATTATAATGGCGACGAGGATTTAAGTTTATTTTTACCATTTATTTGATTATTTTAGTTCTTTTTGTTTTTATTTTATGTTTTATTAGTTAATTGTTTCAAGAGCCAAATTGCATTTCACAACGAATGACAAACAAGTTACTGAATCCATAAGTGAGTTGAAGCGATGATGATGTCATCATTCAAGGGAAAACACCTCAAGAACTAATTGATGACTGGAAAATGTATTTGAACAGCTCAGAAAGTACAATTTAAAATTGAACAGAGATAAATGCAAGTTTATGAAAATTAAGATACAATACCTAGGCCACATGATAGACAAAATGGAATTCACAAAAGTGAAGATTAAGTTGAAAGCAGTTAAACATGCAAAAAAGGCCTCAAAATATAAATGAACTTCGTTCTTTTTTGGGGCTTGTAAATTTCTATGATCCTTTCATAAAATATCTTGCTTCGGTGTTGCATCCTCTTCACAAATTACTACAAAAAGGACAACGGTACAGGTGGAATGATGAATGTGAGAATAGCTTCCATAAGGTCAAAGAAATGGTCACAAGTGAATCAAATCTTTCACATTTTAACCCAGAATTCTCCCTTATCTTAGCCACTGATGCATCTCCTGTAGGTTTTGGGGCCGTACTATCAAACAGTTACTCAGATGGAACTGGAAAAACCAACAAGTTTTGCTTCCAGAATATTACCAGAATCAGATAAACATACAGCCAAATAGATAAGGGAGCAACAGCAATTTACTGGGGCCTCAAGAAGTTCTTTGCTTACTGTAATGGCAGGCGATTCATCTTGATCACAGATCATAAACCAATGGTTGCAATTTTCAACACCAATAAAAACCAACCTTCATTGTCAGCAACTCGATTTTTTAACTATTCACACTTCTTTTCTGGTTTTGATTACCAAATTGAGTACAGAAAAACTGGTGAACATGAAAATCCTGATTTCCTCTCTAGATTCCCTGTAGATGGTTCAGAAAAAGATTCCACGGACCAAAATGTTATTTTTCAAGTAAACCAAATTAATATTATGAATCTCAACCAAAACACTTTAGCTATTGAGACAGCCACAGATACTGAACTAGGGAAATTGGTAGACATCCTAAGATCTGGCCAATCAGTTGAAATTCTTGGGCATCATAATCACGAATAAGTCTTCATGAAGGATGTTTTATTGAAGGGGTGGAGAGTTATGATTCCAGCATCACTCAGAGAACAAGTCCTTCAAGAATTACATTTTGGGCATATGGGAGTAGTGAAAACAAAAGTTCTGGGTCGAAGCTACTGTTTCTGGAAAGGCATGGACAAATATATCGAGGACATGATTGCTACTTGTAGAAATTGTAGAGAGAAACATAATGCGCCGAAGAAAGAGGCCAGCCACCCATGGGAAGCCACAACCCACCTTGGGAGCGAATACAACTGGATTTCTTAAGTCCTACAAATGAACAACAAATTATGATTCTTGTAGACTCATTCTCTAAGTGGAAAGAGGTGATACCGACCAAAACAACAACATCAGAGTGGACAATTAAAGAATTGAGGAAAATGTTCTCCACTTTTGGACACCTTCTGGTTTCAGATAACGGCCGACAACTTACATCACATTTGTTTAAATACAGCTATTGTGTGTGAGGCAGTATGATACACATGGGGCTGAGAACGAAAAACAAGTGAGAGTCAAATAGATGCACATGGGGCTGAGCTCAAAATATACAATAATAGCGTGGGCTGGAAGGGAATAGGCCTACTTTTTGCTTGGGGCTGAAAGTGTTAAAGAGTTTCTAGAACAAATTTGGAGTTATGCATAAGACCACGGCGACATTTCATCTCTCCTCAAATGGGTAAGTTGAACGCTTTGTACAAACGATTTAAAAAATCACTAAGAGCTATGATGAATGACCCGGGAACATTGTACTACAAACTACATCGACTACTAATGCAACTCCGTCACACACCTAACTCAAGTGGAACTAGTTCTTACTTTCTATGTTCAATAGAAAGGTGCGAACCTATCTTGGCCTTATTGGTCCTTCTATGAAGAATATGAAAACAGAATGCCCTTGAGGAATCATGCGTAGATTTAATCTGGGAGACCGTGTCCAAGTGCGTAACTACAATGGTCAGAATAAATGGAGTCTTGGATAAGTAGAGTCTACAGATAGTAATACACATTACAGAGTTAAGATGGCTACTGAACAAACGTGGAAACGAAATTTTGATCAGATGCTGAGAATAAAACTATAAAAGGGAAAAATTGTTATATATTCAAAAATTTCTTTATACTCAGGGGTCAAATGTTTTATATTTTATATCTTCCAGCTGTTATTTAATTTTTAATACTTTCATTATATTTACATTTGTTTTTGTTTATGTTCTGGTAATTGTCAGATGATGAATAAAGAACATGAGTGTTTCAGAACTTTAATTTGTACATTATAGGTTTAGATCAAAATAAAAAAAACCAACTTATTCACTTCGTATTCTACAATAGCGTGCCTCTCTATTAGGTCAATGACATGAGAAGGCAACAGGTTGTTCCAACATTAATCGAGTTTCCATGTCAAACAAGACTGTTTCCTCAAACTAGTTGTTCGGCTGGTAATCACCCAGCAGGTGACATCAATGTGGGCGGTGATTGAGCAGTCGGAAGGTGTAATGCGGGTCGCTGGAGGTGTACAACTCACAGCACTTTGTAAACATCGTCATCCACCAGGTTGTTGATTCAGGAGGTCACTTAACTTGATAGCACAAAGGATTTATCACACGTTCTCGGTGTAGTTGGGTACTTGTAGGTAGCTAGCCTTCGTATCAGACATGTATGACCAAGGAAAGACAACTCACCTGTCTCATACCAGGTGGAAGCTACATTTTCAACTTCTTTAAGGTGTTGGGAGTTTCTATGTGGGCGGAAGTGTCATGGATATTTTGTAGAAGTTATAACATCCACCTTGTTATAACTTCTATAACTTCTACACCTTATTAGACTTATTTTGACCAAGTACAACTTATGCCGGCAGTACTGAATCAACTTCTAAGGAGAGAAATTGATTAAAACCCCTATTGGATTGAGACCTATTCCATTTATTATAGTCTGCTAGTCCTACATGAAGCCTTAAACTCATCAAAAACCTAAAGCGCCCTGGAAATGGCCAACATTAAAAGCATTGAGAAAAAGAAAAGAACATTTTGAGAAAATCCACGGTGCTGTTTTCAGACATGGTGCAGTTTGGCAAAAAGGACTCACGAATTAACTTTACCGGAACACTAAATCTTCAAGAGACTCATCATAAAATGCAGTATGAAGTTCTATACACATGTAACCAGGACACACACACACGTGTGTGTGTGTGTGTGTGTGTGTGTGTGTGTGTGTGTGTGTGTGTGTGTGTGTGTGTGTGTGTGTGTGTGTGTGTGTGTGTGTGTGTGTGTGTGTGTGTGTGTGTGTGTGTGTGTGTGTGTGTGTGTGTGTGTGTGTGTGTGTGTGTGTGTGTGTGTGTGTGTGTGTGTGTGTGTGTGTGTGTGTGTGTGTGTGTGTGTGTGTGTGTGTGTGTGTGTGTGTGTGTGTGTGTGTGTGTGTGTGTGTGTGTGTGTGTGTGTGTGTGTGTGTGTGTGTGTGTGTGTGTGTGTGTGTGTGTGTGTGTGTGTGTGTGTGTGTGTGTGTGTGTGTGTGTGTGTGTGTGTGTGTGTGTGTGTGTGTGTGTGTGTGTGTGTGTGTGTGTGTGTGTGTGTGTGTGTGTGTGTGTGTGTGTGTGTGTGTGTGTGTGTGTGTGTGTGTGTGTGTGTGTGTGTGTGTGTGTGTGTGTGTGTGTGTGTGTGTGTGTGTGTGTGTGTGTGTGTGTGTGTGTGTGTGTGTGTGTGTGTGTGTGTGTGTGTGTGTGTGTGTGTGTGTGTGTGTGTGTGACTAAAATTGAATGAAGTTAGTTTCATGTCGCTTGCAGCAAAGCCAGCTCAGCCACCACCCAACGCTCACGGGCTGTCGGCGCTCGCTAATTAAGACTGTCCCACATATACTGACAAAAAGAATATAAACATAATTTCTACATCGAAATTGGACACTTCATTTACAATTAATCTTCAGAACAGCACAGAAGACACTCACTAAAACTGCGGAAGTTGTAAACAAAAAATAAAAATCAGAAAATTGAGTTTAGATCACAACCCAAAAGATGAAAGTGTAAATACCTACAAAAAGAATATTAAACATAATTTCTACATCGAAATTGGACACTTCATGTACAATTAATCTTCCGAACAGCACAGAAGACACTCACTCAAAATGCGGAAGTTGTAAACAAAAAATAAAAATCAGAAAATTGAGTTTAGAACACAACCCAAAAGATGAAAGCGTAAATACCTACATAAAGAAAAGAAGGCAAAAAGACAGAGAAGATAGAAAGGTTTTGGGAAACTAAAAAGAATAAAAGAACCACCGTTAAGAACAAATTTGTGTGCTTTAGCACTTCTTTGAACTTAGCCCCACCATATTTATACTTTAGTAGCCCAGTACTGGTTGAAAACCTCCAGAGAGATTCGAAACAGCTGGCTTATCACTTCCGGCTTGTGTTTTTGGGCTGTAACGTAAAAACGTTAAGTCAAATTTAAAATCTAATGAACGTTTCGGTATGATATGAAATCTTCTTAAATTTTGGTTATGAACTTTTTTCCATGTCAAATCCGTTTATCCAGCAGCCACCATCTTTGATTAAATTCCGCATTGGTTGGTTTGACGTACCTAGGCTATATACTAACACTTCAAGACAGGTGTTCAAGGTCTTTGGCTTTAATCGTTTCAGGAACATAGAACAAACACATATGAAATAACGAAACAAAACATACTTCACTTTGGCCGGACAATTATTATTCATGGAAGAGCAATTTGAAATTATATAGAGTTACGGCCCTACAAGGTACAAGAAGATCCGATTCTGTGGCTACTAACTATTACTGTTATTTACACTCACTAATTAACTTAATTGCACATTACGAGATATTGACAATTTTGTATTCTATGTATACACTATTTTAACACTTTAAATTAAACCACTATCATTTACAGTCATTAATGTCACTTAACACACACAAGTTTGTGTTCGCACATTATCTGCGCTGTCACTTTACTGTCACTTCCACTTCAGGCTAAAGGCCGAAGACACACTGCCACTGACACTGACTGTCTCTGTAGAATGTTATTCCCCGGGGACAATATAGACTAGACTGACTAATCGGCCGAGACTTGTCTTTATATAACGTGCCACTGTAATCTAGAAGGTTTCAGAGTTGTTGAGATGGCTTTCGAAGCGTCTCGATTACTATTCAGGAGTCTACTGATAATGACTATGTCAATCTGGGGCTTCTAGATCGGTCGATAACAGGAAACACAATTTACCATGCCTCGAAGATTGCATAGAGATGCTATGCATTCTGTTATTAGCGTGACCACGAAAATTTATAATTATGCACCCACAACCAAATAAATATTAACTCATTTATTTAATTAACTCTAAATGGATAGAGAACAGCACACCAACGCACGTCAAATAGCAAGTTCACGGAGAGTAAAGAGTGGCTGAAAGGTTATCTCGGAGTGTCGCCGGTGATCTGACGCTGACAAGTAGGCACATTAGCTACATTTTGGAATAGTCATTAGCCGCCATGATTAATGGGGTGTCGTGTTGCGAGCGGATGATGACGTCATACTAATGGCCTCACATGACTGATCACTGTTTTCGTCACTTGCTTTGTTGCTTGCCACATAACCTGTACTTTATGCATGTCACTCATGTTACTATAAAAAGGTAGAGTCGTGGATGTAAGATTTGTGCAGTTTATATCGTTATTTTGGACTGTACCAATAACAACACTGCTCAACTTGTTGGTACATTTGCTGAATAATAGCTGAATGGAGCGAATTTGTAAATATATCAATTTTTATTCAATCAATTAATTATTACATCGAATACATACATTGTGCTTAATAAACTCTCTAGCCAAATTGGCTAATTGAGAGTTAACAGTAATATATAGTACGTATACTTAATTTTAACAAAGATTATTTTATTACGTATTTATCTAGCAAACATTAAATTAGGAAAAACAGATTGATGAATTAAACAAAATCTCAATGAGAAACACGTCAGATAAAAATAAATTCAAATGGGGCATAAGTAGTTACAACAATGACAGTGGATAAATAATTTGTACAAATTATTTTAAATATTTTATAATTAATATTTATAATTAATAAAAATTAATTATAAATATAATTTTAAAATGTCAAAGAAAACTGAACAAAAATAAAACTGAGGTCCTAAGGAATGTGCAAGGCTATTAAAAATATGATTAAATATATAGTTAAAATAAAAAAAATATATAAAGGAAAACTATTGGGCCAGACAGAAAGTGACCCACGTGTTATTTTTAGTGCATATAGGGGTTTCAGCAGCGGAGGAGCTCGTTCCACTCCTCAGTTGCCGTAAATAGTCAGTTGGCGTAACTAACTTCCGCCTTCAAATAATCACTTTTGCAACAGTATTTAGTTGAAAAAAAAACTTTACTGAACAGTACAACTTTCTTTACTCACTGTTTATTGTTTACATTAATATTCGTTGTGTAATTATTGTTGAACATTTTTCGATTGCTAAATAATAATTTAATTGAGTCGTTCTAAGCTTGATTTGTTAGAGTTTGTCAAACCACTGATGCTGATGACGTTGAATGATGATATACTACACTGATATCATCATTCATATAAGCCTTAAAATACGCACAACGTTGTATCGGCGTCTCATATGTAAGAATATGGCAGCCCGCGGCCTACTGACTTCTTAGTTGCCATGACAATTTATAAATGGAATAACTAATTGGGGGAAGAGTAGTTCTCTATCTCACTTCCACCACTGATTGCATATCTCTCACAAAAGTGCTTTCAGTAGGTCTCTTTCTAAGCAGCATATCTACAGTTATTAAATCAGAAGTAATTTGTTAATGGGCAGTTTATCAATCATTATTATTCAGATCTATGAAACAATCCATGGATATGAAAATATAAGACGTTATGGTAACAAATACATAATCAGCTAAAAAAATTATATTCAGTGTACAAATAAAACTGTTACTAACGTAAATTAAAATAAATAAGTGGGATAATTTAAAAATATTTTAGGAAATTTTAAAGTAAAATCATAATATTTACTCAATTAATTAGAAAACCTGTAGGCCTAGTTATGTTTATTTATAACAAAAATATAGCTGAACAAAGATGAATTAATTTCAGAAACGAGTCAGTATTTATTTTTATGATTTTAAGATATTTAATTGCTTTATATAAAGTATGCATTTTTATATTCGTTTTAATTTTGCTTGAAAATATAATTTGTTATTCTTAACGACCATCTATAAATTTAAAGTTAAAGCTCTGACGCGAATAACAGTGGCGTTAGTAGTTATTATACTAAAAATTATACTAAAATTAGTAGGCAATTATTTTAAATGTAAAAATAACCAACTCCTTTTAGCACTGGTATACATTATTACCCAGGAATGTGTCGGAACGCGTTTTCCGGCAAAGATATGTAAATTAACGGGAAATTAGCTTAATAGTATAATTAATTATAAGTAGCGCTCGTTCAATTCATTGAAACTTTCCGTTACAACTGCAAATAAAGAAAAAAATAGTTATTAATTAAGTCATATGCAAGTCGTTGATCAATGAGAGTGCCCTTATTTGGCCCTGTACTGTTGTTTTGTATTATGCAAGTCGTTGATCAATGAGAGTGCCCTTATTTGGCCCTGTACTGTTGTTTTGTATTCTGGTGTTTTTTATGACGTCAATTTATTTAATTACTGATTTTCTTAAATAATTTGATTATAAAATATTTTTTATTTTGTTACATCTGCTTTATGATGTTTATTACTATAATATTTATAATAAATGATTCCAAAGGATTGGAAAAACTTTCCCCCCATATTAAACACTAAAATAAAACTTAAAAAATTACCAGTATTTTCCCAAATATGTTTGTTTGCCGTAAATAAAAAACTAGGCAAGTTAGAGACATGCAGGTTTTACTAAAATATTTTAAATTGTAATTCACATCTTTCCTGAGAACCTAATTAATTCAATTCAATTCAATGCAAAAGAAACTTTATTCAAAATACGTGATTACACATATACATACAGTTTAGATAAGCAAATGTCTTAGTTTCTAAAATAATATAAATGATAACATAACATTTGAAATTAATAAATAAAATAAATGTAATGATATTACTTAATCAAACTTAATATTTGTGGAATGAGAAGATGGCTCCCTAGGTAATACAACCAGCTTGTAGTTGCCATCAAAACATTTGATTTAATATAAAAAAGAAACTGGAACAGTGTTATCTCGGTAAGTTTTTTAATAACTGCTACATACAATTAATCTAAAAAAGCATGTTTTGAGAGATAATTGAACACAAAATAAAATATTAGAAAATCAAAGTGAGATTAAATAATTTTAGAAAGTAAAATAAGCAAGAAATACTATATTTACACTATCTAGTATGAATGAAATATACTATGATATAATTTAATCAAAACCGTGAAAGCCGTTTCTAAAAAAATCCCAATTTGTATGTTTTGTACACATAAAAAAACTAAAATTTAAAAAAAGTGAAAAAAATATTCTGGAGATACGGTATTGGCTAAATACACCTACATACAACATTTCATAAAAATGTATACATCCGTTTGGTCTCCAGCGAACTGCTCATACACACAGACAAACACATCTACGGACAGACAACCGTTTTCGAAAAAACACTTTTTTGGGTTCAGGGGACCCTAAAATGGATTTTTAGACCAACTTGTAAAAATATGTTTTTTGACGTTCACAATACTTTCTCTATGCTAACGCATGTGGGAGAAAGTAAACATTATTTCCAGTACAATAGATTATGTTTACATCTAATACTTTGTTATATATTAATTACATGATCCTTGTTCTGAGGTATTGTATTTGAGTAAGGTTTATGGACGGCGAAAGAGGTTAATCCTTTCAATGTTTAGTAAAAACTTCATAAAACTACGGATGAAGAGTCAAATTGTCAGTGCGTAGTACAGAAGTATATGCGTATCTTCCTCTCTATTCTGAATATATTTTATTTCGTAAATCAGTTAATGAAAGTTTCCAAAGCTTGATATATAGGCCTACAATCAGAGCAATTTCTGTTCAATACAAGGATTGTTTCATTACAACCAAATGAGTGTAGGGAGGTTTCCCTCCCTCAAAAAGTGGTGATGATCGACCCACCCACCCATACATGTACAGTGTGCTATTGATTATGACTATTTACAATAAATAGGACTATATGACTTGTGCCATAATTAAACATTATTTTTGTACTCATATTTTTACTATAACAAAATTTATATATACCCTAATATATATGATGAGAAATATATATCTTAAATTAGAATTAATTTGAAGGAACAAAGGACAGTTCTGAATGAACAGTTTTCCTTACTTTTTTCATTCCCAGAAAGTAAAAAAGTATTCAGGTTTCAACGAACTTTAAAATTTTTCAATTCCTTGCATGTCTGGTTGGACGAATGTCATTAGTGAGAACAATGGGGTGTGGACAGCTGTGAGCAGTCGCCAAGAACAAAGGGCGCGAGTATCAACTGACAAGAGTCAACAGCTGATTGGCAGACTGAATGGAGCTGAGTGACGTGTATTTACGGCTTGGCTGCCATTCATACCAGTCTCTTCAATCAATCCGGTCCAGAGGACCTTGGCAACACCACATCGAGAATATCACACAGCTAGCTACAAGACTGTGACTACTACATACATCATACATCACAGGTCACATAACTACACTCCCACACTACATACAGCATATCACACAGCTAGCTACAACAATTCAACTACTACATCAAGCTTATATCACAGGTCACATAATGACACTCTCACACTAATACAGCACATCACACAGCTAGCTACCACACCAAAACTACTACATCCAGCGAACATCACAGGTTACTTACACTCAACTGTAGCACACAACTATATTCCCACACTATGTGCAGTACATCACATAGCTATCTAGTTACAACACTGCACTCAGTACATGCAGCATACAACACAGGACACTCTACCAAAGCACACAACTACAGTACCACACTACATACAGCATATCACACAGCTAGCTACAACACTACAGTTCTACATCCAGCTTACAACACAGGTCACAGAACTACCTTCCCACACTAATACAGCACATCACACAGCTAACTACAACACCACAACTACTACATCTAGCGTACATCACAGGTTACTCACACTCAACTGTAGCACACAACTACATTCCCACACTACGTACAGTACATCCCATAGCTATCTAGTTACAACATTGCACTCAGTACATGCAGCATACAACATAGGACACTCTACCATGGCACACAACTACAATCCCACACTATGTACGGCACATCACACAGCTAGCTACAACACTACACTACAACTACTACATCCAGCGTTCATCACAGGTCACTGTAACGTAGGACACAACTACATTCAGCTCATTACATAGATGCTACAACTCTACAACTACTACATCGTACGTCACAGATCACTCAACCGTAGCACATAACTACACTCCCACACTACATACAGCACACCACAATCACACAGCTAAATACAATACTACAACTTCTACATCCACTGAAAGTCTCATATCACTCAAACGTAGTACACAACAACAATCCCACATTAAGTAACAGCATATCACACAGCTAACTGCAACACTACAACTACTGCATCAAGCGTACGTCACAGGTTACTCAACCGTAGCACACAACTAATCTCCCACACTACATACAGCACATCACACAGCTAGCTACAACACTACAACTACTACATCCAGCGTACGTTACAGGTCACTCAACCGTAGCACAAGTTGTAGTTCACTCCCACACTACACAGCTCATCACACGGCTAACTACAGTCACAGACAAAGAAATAGACAATCTCTTTTTATTCTGTGCTACTATATTGCACTTCCTAAATAAATCATATATCACAGGTCACTACCATAGCACAGAACTACTCCCCCACAGTACATAAATCTAATCAAACAGCTAACTATAACACTGCAACAACTACATACAACATAGCACAGTTCATCTTAGCGTAGCACAGAACTATACAACCACATTGGTTATTGTCACTGAAAGGTCAACGACCTTACTGATTAACTGACCTACTTCAAACAAAAGCAAACCATTGGGGTTAAAATGCTATTGAAGGTCAAATATGTTCTACAAAACACATTTCACAACTACTTATATCAACTCTTATTTTCTCTTATAGATCGAGTAATTAAACAATTACAACAAAACTGATTAAGTTAGGGGCTTTTTTAAGAAACACTAATGTTTTCACGTTTAATTCGTTGCGATGATTTTTCTTTTAAATGTCCTTCTACAGTAAAAATACACAAGTTTCTTGTATAGCTTTACAAGAAGACGTTTCTTCGTTATGAACAATCCATGTAAACATATATTACTTAACTGCGACACACAACACGGTGGACAGTAAACACAAAACACCTCTCTGAAGTACGTGGTCGAGGTGACTTACAAAGGTGATCGTATTTTTGTGACGGTTGTTGAGTTATTGTGTCAGTGGAGGTAACAAAGCCACGTGACAGACCACTACTTATCATGTCGGCCATTACTGTGACCTAGCATCAGTCATCGTCTGACGTCATCCCTTACAGTGACGTCATTAATCATCTTTCACACTCAGCAAATTGTGGATTTACCGCTTTCCTTGAGCTAAAGTAATTCTTGTTTTTAAAAATCTGTAAAATGAAACGAAACATTTTATTATGAGGAAAAATTAGGAGTTTATTCCTTTCTAAACTTAACCATAATTATTGCTAATTAAAAATCTGCAATTCATTCGAATTTGCAGAATTATTATTTTGCAGTTAATTGCGTTTATTTAAAATAAAATATTGAATATATTGTCATCGGAGTTTCAAAATAACCTAGGATAATGATCATTTTTCATATACACGCAACATTCAACACATTTTCACAGTAAACAAATGAAAAATGTATTATTATTTTTTATTAAGACGCCATCTTGGATATATGTGCTAATATAAAGAAACCGTATTTCAGCACCGAGGTTGGGATATTAAAATTTACATTATTTTCATAAAAGAAAACGTTAACTAAGCCTTTTAAGGGCGTAAAACATATCAAACTCATGTGTAGAATTCTTTTTTTTTTTACTTCACTCACTAGTTTACATGGGCCAGCAGGCCTGTACGTATACTTAATTGAAGGAGTGAAGTACCGACCGTTAGCTCAGTTAGGATTCGAAACTTGGGAATTGCCTTGAGCAGTCCGAAGCCTTAGCCATCACGTCGGCAGAATTTATGATTAGCATTTAATGATTTCATTGTGTTTTATTATTTGAATACACAGTAAAGTATTTTTTATTTTAATTTTTAATTTTTTCTCACCACGTAGAAAAGATATATTTATTTGATTATTCATTATTACTCATTTATCATTAAGACGCCGAAGGTATGGGCGAATAGGAGGAATGAATAAGTGTGAAGAGTGTAGTCATTGTTACTAACTAAGGTCGATTGTTTCTTAGAAAGGGCCAATTGTTAATTGCCCTATAGCCAGGACAACTAAAGGACCTACAGCTTTACGTGGAATCCGAACCACGTAGTATTGGTCTCACTTTCAGCTCACTAACTGGCCTGATACTCAGTTCTCTTTCCACACAACATCCGGATACTGACTACCACTCGACATGGACACTCCATACTTCTATAGTGGTGTTAAATAACAGCAGTACGAAACAGTTTGAAAAAATGTAGTTATTGTATACATTTATACTTGTAAATATGTGTGACATTCAAATCAATAAATATGATGTTAAATCCTTCACGTTTACCGAGTTTTAAAAAGCGAAGAAGACGGAGGTAATTCTATGATAGGAAAATATGCGAGAAAGATTAAAGGTGTGGAGGGGGTTGGTGTTGGGGGAGGGGTTAAAGAGCCAAGTACGTCTGCCATGTTTACACCGTTGCCGCGTATCTGGCAACTTTTTGCAATTCAAACTCGCGACTCATGTTATCAGCCCCTTTCTCGAGCTTCCATCATCTTTACGACGCCGTATCGCCCGACTCAGAGTCATAAAGAGTAATTTATAATCGCATTTCGCTACCCTTGCCTGCAGGGTTACTTGCCACTTTGATAGCAGCCAATGCTTTCTTAATCTCACCCCTCCTTTGATAACAGGGCCTGAACGATCGCGCACATCCTTCCTCCCAACATATTGCGATCACTCCATCTTCCCCCGGAATTTACGGCCGCAATCTCCCGCCACTCGCAGTTTAGGGCTCACAGGTCGATGTAAACTACCCGCCACCTCTTACGAATTTGCTGCATGGTGAACCGCTTCTATGGTTACATCACCTACTCTCATGGTAATCTTCCCACACTCGTTGAAATGACACAATTTTATAAAGGAGTCAGAATTCATATTATATTCAAATATGAATGTAATATAATGAATATATAATATATGAAAAGAATTCATTCTTATTCAAAAGTAAGAACTACACAATTTGGTACTGTTAAATTATGATTGTTTTATATTTCGTTTTAGATATTTTGGAATAGTAATTAATTGTACTTTTTTATAATTAGGATTAGTCATTATTGTGATATGTTAGTATTAATGTTTATATCGTATTTTGTAAGATGCTCGCAAAATATACGAAAACTTATAGTCACCAGGTTTAATATAATTTTGCAAGTAATTGATACTCTATTACATTTACTTGTCATCTTGAATGTTTGAGAAAAACTAATTGGGCATTTGAAACGTATGTTGCAAACTTATTCTAAACCAAACTGCAGAGGTCTGAATATCTGTGGGATGGTTAGGAGGAGCCGACAAGGCCTGAAAGTCTGTGGGATGGTTGGGAGGACCCGATAATGTCTGAAAGTCTGTGGGATGGTTGGGAGGACCCGATAATGTTTGAAAGCCTGTGGGATGGTTGGGAGGACCCGATAATGTCTGAAAGTCTGTGGGACGGTTGGGAGGACCCGATAATGGCTGAAAGTCTGTGGGATGGTTGGGAGGACCCGATAATGTCTGAAAGTCTGTGGGATGGTTGGGAGGACCCGATAATGTCTGAAAGTCTGTGGGATGGTTGGGAGGACCTGATAAGGTCTGAAAGTCTGTGGGATGGTTGAGAGGACCCGACAAGGCCTGAAAGTCTGCGGGATGGTTTGGAGGACTCGACAAGGTCTGAAAGTTTGTAGGATGGTTGGGAGGACCCGGTATGGTCTGAATGTCCATGGTATGTATGATGGGAAAGACTGTATGATGCCTTTCATATACCATTAAGTGGACATTAGACATTGTATAGTTTGTAATAGAATCTATTATTCATAACTATGAAAATAAGAATGCCAATAAATGTCAGTTAATACTTCTTTATTAAACGTTATAGTTACCATAAAACATGTAATATTTTAGTGAGTGAACAAATAAATAATATGCAATAAAATTTTTCAACAAACTACTAATTAAATTTTTTTAAAACATAACATTTAAGACATTAAAAAGTTAAATGAACAAACTAAAAATTTCATAGTTAAATAATGTTAATCGTAACTATGATTTTTTTTACAAATGACACACCTCTCGGACTACACATGGACATTTTAACATCTACTGACAATGCATTGCAATACTGCCTTCAAAATGATCTCGCAATAAATCCGTCCAAAACCACTCAGATCAACTTCAGCAGAAGACACGAGCAAATCCCGGAAACTCCCAATATTATAGTTGAGAACACAACAAAGCTACTGGGTGTAATCATAGATAGTGCTCTTTCATGGAATGATCACATACACAACCTCACAAAAAAACTTTCATCAGGTATCTACGTGGTAAGAAGAATAAAGTGGATTGCAAACACAGATGCAGCTGTGTTTGCATCTAAATAGTGTCTCGTGTAGGCTAATAACTATTAAAACCGTGATTTTTTTAAATTTAAATCAATATTATTTATTATAATAATTGACATTTCATTCTTTATTTCCAACTAAACAGCGGGTAAAAGACATTAAAAGAGTCGCAAACGACCAAATGTTGTTTCTGTAGAATAAATAGCCCATAAATATCACGGCCATTGATGGTGATTACAGAACAAGTCGTATAAGCGCACCATCAATAGTGACACAATAGTTGTTGGCATGTCCCACTCCACTCATGTTTTAAACATCTGATACGACCAACTCAAACATATGTTAATCAGCTGATAATAAGTGTTGAACACTTGTAGTCCTTTCGTGAACAGATTGAATCGACGCCAAAGTTAATTCTCTCTACTAATGATTCAAAGTTACAATTTATTGTTTGAACTGTCATTTCGAAGAGGAGTTTTTAACTGCTTGTTCATAGTAAGCTTTTTAAATATACGAAACAAATTGGAGAACACATAATTTCATTATTGAGTATTATTTTAGAGGACACATTTAGTTAGGTCAAGAGACCTCTTTTTTTCAAAACTAAATGTAACATGTTATATTCCTATTTGAATTATCTACAGCAAATGAGAGCAAGGTTTACCATCAAAAATTAAAATTTATTTTGTAAAATACAAGATGATTATAAAAGCTTCCAGAAAAAGAAATGGAAAGTATTTCCCGCCTAGACTATACATCTGTGTGCGGAGAGGAGTCACTCAGTAAGGGTACGCGCGCACTTTTTATGTTTTTTTTAACAAAAATTAAAAAACGCTGGAAGCTGCTGTACAATAGCCACGGGATATCTTGAGCTGTGGCTTGCGTCACGGTCAGTGTCGGGGGGAGGGGGATCTCCACCAATAAACAGCGTTTAGCGTACTACTAAAATTGCTGTAAACATCAACTCACCACGCCCACAAGTTACCTTTTCATAACACAACTCCCGTATGATTACTCACAGATACTCGTA
>JAQJVL010005811.1:0-32720 GCA_035578905.1 Stictocephala bisonia | reverse complement strand
TGTCATATTGCAGCAGAAAACGGTGAAATTTATATCTTGCTTAGTAATGATGCTGTGATAGCATTTATTTCGAACGTACCGAGGGGTGAAACGTTTCGTCTGTAAGTAATAAATATATATCCTACTTCAACAAGGGTCAATATATGACTTCTATATGCAGACAATTTCGTGTTTAAATATTTTTATATAAGTAAAATCATAGTTGGAAGAAATTGAAATAGTTCTAAATAAAATTATTTTAAAATATGTCACCTTTTTTGTGAATAACTCTTTGGTGGGTATTAAACATGATGCCTTGGTAATGCAGTTCAGACATTTTTTAAATTTCACACAACAATATAATCATGGTTATGATACACGGATGTTAATCTACTCTATTAGCTAGATATTGACTATATTGCTAGTAAACATTATATAGAAAAAACTAACTCAGTCCATTGAAAATAATTAGTATTCTATTAATTACTTAAATTTAGAAAGTATAAAGTAAACTAGATAAATTTGCAATATCTACAACATAAAGCAGAATAATAATTTATTATCATTATGTTTGTAAATAAGCCATCTTGAATTATAAAGAACAGTAACTAATCCCCCAATTCATTATAAATCACTGTATCAATGTTTAAAAGCTCAAATTGGAATTTATTAGGTGGCCATATTAATCACCCAAAAACATGCTTCTAAAAAGAACTAGGATATGCTACATTAATTCACTACCACTACGTTTTTTGTTTCCATTAATTCACTACCACATGATATTTGTTATACAGCTCTAAAAACTGCTCCCCAATCATTTCTACGTACACTAGGGTATTCCTTATCCACTTGGAATCCGATATTGCTGACCTTATCACTTTCTAAGAACATTCACACGGAGAGAGCATTCAGTTGTAAGTCATTGGATTTACAGTTTGTGATCAACTTTAATAGCCACCTAACCTAACCTGACGTTGCCTAACCTGACCGTAATTTTGATAAAAAAAGTAGTGTTAGTGAAGTAACGAAAGAAGTAGTGATTGTGAATTAACGGAAAAGGTTCAAGAGCTAAATTGTAAGATATGTAGAATTGTGGCACCTCAGGACTATATGAAGTCCATATTAGACGGAATAATCATGAGTCATCAGTATTAAGGAAATACTGATATTTTAGCAAAGATTGCATGGAAAATATCATGAGAATTCTAATGACTTCATTATTATTTTAGTTAATTTTTAATTGATCATTGTTAATTTAATTTTATATAATACAATAACCATTTATTTTGTTTTTATCCTAAATAGGTTCCTTTTAGTATTTAAATGTAGGAACCACTGCCAAAATAGAAGTTTAAAAATTGCTAAATTATAGAACTAATATTGTATTGAGTTAACATAACAAACACGCATAATCTTTTGTTACGAATAGATCGATTGGTTCATTATTTACAAATCATTAATATTTATAGTACATGATAAAGAAATATAAATAATTTTACTCGCATACATCAAAGACAGTTGATCATCACATTACTTGTATTTAACAAATAGGGTTGCATCTCATTATATTCCTCATTCCATGTTGCACAGTAAATAAGTTATATTAGTGTATTAAAACATACACTTATTTTTAGGTATATTAAATTAAATAATTAGTGCATACGGGCTTATTTATACATAGAATATTATTAAATAAGCAACTAAGGACCTACTATAGTAAAATCCAGGTGATATATTTAATGCTTTTTGGTCAAACAAAGTGCATTTCTTTGTCTGATATTACAAAGTTTATATCGATATATTCTGTTGTGTGATTTATATTGTAACTAAGGAATTAAATAATCTACTAATAAGATAATATGACTTAATTGAAATAATATACAAGCTTAAGGGATACGGATAAAGAGGAAAATATCCGACATGTAAAAGAATACCTGGGTTCTACCCCACTGGCCCAAAATATCAGATGATTTTCTACCCTATCAGTGTATTTTTTATTATATATAGCAGCTATTTATGTTAAGAATGTTTATGCTGGTGTTAACATTAAGATTTTTCTGCACGAATTCAAATTTTTTCTGATTACTTGTACGTCAATAAAAAAAAAATAAAAGAAAAACTAAATATCCTTTCTTAACTTTGGATAGCCCTATAGTACACGTAACATAGTAAAATTATTATTATCATCATAGACCGGGGCTGAAAGTTGCGGTGCCACGAGCGCAGGGAGTGAGACTTACTACCAAATACATTACAGAAGTCGAAGGCAAAGGTGATACTAGCCTAGTGACTGACGGTGTTGCAACGTGAGGTGTGCAGGGGTGCTCCCTTGTTGAGTAATAAAGCCCTATACTTCCTGCAAGCAGTGATGTACTAGGATTGGCTGATGAAAACTGTTTTTCACATTATCAGCTTCCCTATTGTTATTAGAGTATTTATTTTGTTATCTTTCCCTTAAGACAAAACAAAGCAACTATGGAAACATGATCTAATGACTTCTGAGGCTTTGGTTATTACAAAACATTAAGAATTAAATGTACCAACTTCTACTGCCCTTTAATTTGCAATTTAATTACATATTATATTGTATAGTTGTATTTAGTTTAATTTGTATTTAAATTTTTTAAATGTTTTTCCTACATTATTACAGCAGTTTTGTTCATTCTTTATACATGGTATTTTTTTACACATTGGAGCATGTATTTTATTTTAGTATTGTTTGTATACATAAACATTAGTATCACAGTGTAATTAACTGATAAGAGTGAGTTTTTATCACTTGCTATTTTAATTAGATGTAATTTTTACTATACAATATGTTTTGAAGTTTAATTTTATACATTTAACTCCACACTGCTGGACTTCTAAAATTGGTAACGGTTTGCCCAAAGGAAAAAGAGATTGCAGTATTGTGGTCAATATAAAATTTGGTTCTGACATCGTTGACATTATGGCAGCTAGGCCATGAACGTATTTTTATCCAATCAATTAAGTCCACTTTGATATGATTTCAATGCTGAATAAGCAAATTGAAATACTCATTTAGTAAATTGGAATTGCTATTTATTAAAAATGTATGTTATATTGAACTAACCTAAAAATATACAAGAATACAGTTGAATTGCCTACTGTAATTTTAGATATAAATAAGTTTATTTTAGTAAATTGACTAAGGAACCTGCGTTATCAATTGTTAACTTACTAATATTTTCTACTACATAATATGTAATATCCTTTTATATATATATACATTGGGATGTAACTAAACTACATATTATATTCGTTATATTTGACCTTTAATTTTACTATGACAGGAACTAAATTGTAAGATTCATTAGCAAACTAATTTAAAGGAATGAAGTGACAAAATTTCATTGAACCATTGAAAGTAAATTTATAATAACTTTTTTTCTATGTAATACTATTTTAATGATTGATATTGTATTAATATTCAGATAAAAAAAGAAGTGTAAAGCTAAAAAACTTAAAGGTTTAGACTCATTAAAATGTATAAAAAAACCTAGTATCTTAATTTAATTTCATATTTAGTTATTACAGAGATGGATTAATTGAGGCTAAATTAGGTTCCTTGGTTAATCAAAATCAACTTACCCTCTGTTTAAGTAGAGAAAAGGTTGTTAATCTTAAAATACATAAGGCTTGTAAGTTAAAGCAATTTGCATAAGTTTATTGTATAATGAACAGGACTAACAGAGTGGCTTCATTGTGAGTGATGTCACTCCAAGACGACTCGTAGTTGGTGATATGCACTTCTGTACTTGGTGATTTACTTTTTAATACTCCGTGATAACCAAGTTACACAACTCTTAGGAGGCTGTCAAAATGTTTGCTTAGCAATAAGTGGTCAATGGCAAGATCCTGGATATATATTAAACATATTTTAATACGAAAGAATAGATTTAAAATCAATTTTATGGAACCAACTATAATCAAACATGTAAATCACAAACACAAAATGGTGTACATAGATTTATAACTGATTTGTCACTTTTTAGCCTTTACTATGCTTTTCTCTGTGTCTGTGACAGCTAAGCTGCTCTGGCACAGAACAAAGGTTCAAATTGAAGCCTCAAGTTCATGTTGCATTATTTCATTTTGAATTTCTTAATAATTGAGATATTTCATCGGCCAAGATTGTAACTCAAAAGTTAGTGTTGGATCTTTTCCACTAATACACTACCACTAATTTTCCGTTACTTCACTACCACTACTTTTTATCACAATTACGGTTAGGTTATTTTAGGTCAGATCAGATTAGGGTTGATTATCAGCAGGTTAAAGTTGATCACAAACTAATAAATCCAAAGATTGACTTACCACCGAATGTGCGCTCCGTTTGTTCTTCAAATGCGATAAGATAAGGCCAGAGATATCGGATTCCTAGCAGATAAGTAATAACACAGTGCACGTAAAAATGACTGGGGAACAGTTCTTTGAGTAATAGAATATATTTATTAAGTGGTAGTGAATAAATGGAAATAAAACCAAGTAGTGGTATTGAATTAATGAAAAGGATCCCTCGGTTTTAACATAGGTAGTTTGTATGTAAAAGATTGTATTCAGCAAAACAACGGTTATGAGTGGGGTATCCATGTACTTGTAAACACTAACGTTATAAAAGAAGGTTGCTGTAAGACAGTTGCGGCTGGTCAAATATCTTGTCTCCTGATTGGTGCACTTGTTTTCTGTAGAGTGACTTATACAATGAGAGTTCAACATTGATTCATCAATCAGTCAATCAACTTATCTCAATCAGTTGTAACTCACCTTACTGACACTGTTTACTTACCCTCAGCCGTATATCTGTGCGGGAAATAACGTCCGGGTAACTCTCTTAACTCAGACAATAAGGTAACTTTAAGTAATATTAGACGAAAAACAGATATCTCAGAATATTGTAATAAAATATTGTAAAATATATTTCATGGTTATTATAATTAACGTTCATATTATTAACATTATAACGTAGGGACATTAGGTATATTTACTAGTTTATTTTATAACCAAAAATGTTTAAACATTAAATTACATTAAATGTATTAAATTGTATAATACACCACATTGAAAATGCCACAACTGTTTGTGAAAGAGGTATGTTCCGACCTAGCGGGTTTTGTTAACCCTGGTAGGGAGTTAGGCAGCAAAGCTCTCTCTGACAGCCAATAGGAATCGTGCTTGGAATGAAGGTAATACGGAATGGTTTATCGAAATACTTTTAGAATCGAAATCAATACTAAAATAAAGCAGTATATTTAACAAATAGAAAAATGTTAATAGTTTGTTCTGTATAATCATTCGTACATGGCGTTAATTTTATACGGGAGACTTTCTGGAGTAATACATGAATGTATAATACATTAAATTTATGTTCGAATGTATTATTCCAAGACACAAGTATACGATAAAGTTCACCTTTCTCTCTAACTATAATAATGGAAATAGGCTAATATATATGAAATATATATTCTTATCGGCTTTACTGCGTTTATAGTATCTAAAGTAAAGTTGTTTGTTGCAAAGTTTTCTCCATATTTAAATAAAATACATAGAATAAGTCATAAGCCATTTTCATCTTAGGTCTAGAAATCATTAAAAGTTGGAAACATCAACTCAATATAACTCCATAAATCGATTCAGCCACAATACACGTTTATAGTGTTTTTACTGCTTTATTACAAATCAAATGATATACACTAACCTCAATATTGATTCAGATAATATTAAAACACACATTTTTCAATTTCAAACATATTATAAATAAAGAAATATACATTTTCATGCTATTTAAGTTGTTCAAATTTTAATGGATTGCATAGCTACCAACTGTTTTGGTGTGTTGTTTACCAAATTATTGGAGCATCATTATTTCAAAATCATATTTAAATTTATACTCTAAGTCTGCATATTTTTTGTTTATTTTTCATAATACATTCACATTTACACCATTGTTTAAGTTTGATACTCCAGCTTCCAGTGTCAAACTGCCAAATGATTGGTCTCCTAGTTGAAGAATAAGAAATCTGCAACGGAATAAAAGGCCTCGGAAAAAAGAAACCTTTTTAACCGTACCTTAAATCCTTTGGCTCAATATTGCTTTTGTAATCTATCGGAAGACCATTTACCAAGCGAGCACCTGCTTATATGTGCTCGTAGGTTACTGTCCCATGATAAGCGATTCTGTAATTATCTATGTGTCTGGTTGGACAATCATGTGTTTCACTACCTATGATGAGCACACACTTGAACATACAATAAAATTCAGTCTCTAAATGATGAACTCTTAGAGAAAGAACTCTTAAAATATTTGAAAAGAGGATTAAAATTGTACGTCACATACACTTTTTAAAAGTAGGTGATGATCAATCGGGACGGATTGACACTTTAAATTTTAAACTATGTGAACCTAATCTTTTAAAACAAATATACGACTAACCTCAAGACGTTAACCTAGGCACAAATTAAAACGAGTAATACTGATTTATTTTACCTAATTTATTTATATTTTTGTATTTTAAATTGATAGTATAACCTGCAGATATAACAGAAATAGATCGTGCTGGAATGTTGAATTTCTTTTTTTGCAAACCATAATACTTTTGAAATCTTTCTAGTTTTCCTTAGAAGACTATTCATGTATTTAGACATGAAACATTATGACTTAATTTCATTAGTTGTAACAAATTTGGATCTTTTTACACATTATAGAATGAATTAAGTCTTTCAATCCCTTCACCATTGTTCGTGTATGGGTGGGCAAGTGGGTCACTACCACCGTACTTGTATGGGTGGGCGGGTGGATCACTACCACCGAATGTGTATGAGTGGGCGGGTGAGTTATTTATTATTAATATTATTGTACAGGGTGCTATAAAATATCAGAACATCGATGTGTTTATTAATATTATTTAAAATACAAATTCAAAATTTGTACTCTATCATCTGTTTTTATAAATTAAAATATAAATTTTCACTTCTCTCCGATGAAATCCTTAAAGGAAAGAATTATATAACAAAGAAAATAGTGGAAAAACTAAAGATTTTACCTAAAAGAACATAATGTCTCAAAACCAAATTCAGACTGGACCCTGTAATAATAGTAGTTTTTTATCCACAAACCTGGTCCTATTCATTCATTAATTATTTTTTTCTTACTTTATATTATATATACTAGAAAAACACTAACAATTCTCACCATTGAAAGGAACCATATTTGTAAATACGTAATTAAAGCACCTATCACACAGTCCAACTGCAGAAATGTACACACGACTAAAAAGAATTAGCCTACATCTAGAGTCTAGGTATTTGTCATACACTAACTCATATTAAGAAAGAAAAACAATTAATTTGTAGATAAAATCTGTCAAAAAGGTTTTACTGTTTATATCACAGTAATTCATAAAATGCTAACTCATCAAGGGTTTTATTGGAAAAACAATTATTTAAAATTCAATTTATGCTCTCAATCACAATTTACTTACGATTCCTAGTGGGTCATTTCTACGATCGTGTTTAAGTTTGATTATTTAGGAAAGGGTTTCCGTCTACATTATCGTGTATTATATATTCAATAGAAGTTAATCTAGAATATGCAAACAATTTAGGTTTCAATACTAAAATAATTGAAACACTTTGGCATGTACATTTAAATATTTCTGACTTTGCGATCCGAAACCTATAATATAAACAAATACACGTCTTTTATTTTAGTATGTACATCACTTAATATTGTTTAGTTGTTAAAAAATTTACGTGAAAATGGTTTACGTGCTGAAATGCTTTTTCACACATGAAATAAACAATTTATTTCTTTGGGTGATTATATCACTTTAAGATGGAATAATTTTATTGATGTATTTTTCCAGTTTTTTTAAGTATATCATTTTTTTTTAAATCAGTAATACTTTAAGTGATACTTATAAGGTCCTAAGTTTTATAGGTAAGTTTAGGTTAGGTTAAATAGAAGTATAACTATTTTTAGGATATGGAAAGTAATATTAAACTAACTCAATGTAAAAATTTAATAATTTACTTCAAATAAATATTATAAACATCTTTTAGTAAAATAATATTTGAGATATATACAATTATTGAAAAATACTGACATATTTACTACCAAATTCTTCATCGGTGTAACTAATTGGTTACACTGGCAATTAAATTCGATTCCCATGGTCAAGGATACGCTTTTAAGATAAACTAAAATACGTAAAAAGGTTTTGCTGTAAGAATGTCCATAACTTTAACCGTGAATGACGTATATACATATGCTGTTTAATATACGTAACTGGGTAACGTATAAACGTCATGTTATAAATAGACATAGTTTTTTAAAGGTTATACGACTGTAAAATTTTGCATTAAGTTAGTTATCATATGTTAAATATTAACACATTTAGTTAGGATTTAGTGAAATACTAGTCCTATAATTTACTATATTAGTTCAATATATGTTCATTTGCTCAGTATACTAACATTCCAAAATAGAAAAAACATTTTTCTTGTATTGCATTACAATCTTTTCAACACGTAGCATTGTCAATTAAACCCCAATTAATTCATGTCTACGTTAGGTTGTTATTTTTGACTTAGTTTCCTTAAAGTTAACTGCTTATTGCTTAATTATTTATAATTATATGCTTGTAAGCAAGAATACCTTCTTTAACTTCTAAAGCTTTGTAAAACTGCAAGTCACATCTCAACGACCTAATAAGGTTGATGAATTCAGTTTTGTATGTGTTTCCATTTCACCACACTCCGAAGAAGTGTAAATATTCACATAATATCATGGCTTTAGTTGATTGCGTATTTAAATTAATACGCTTCGACATTCAAAGCGTATAATATCAAGTTTGTATATTTACATCAATCGCATTTAACTTTTAAATGCAATGTTATAGCATAACATTTACAAAATTTCTGTAACAGTTTATATCAGATAAAAGAACAAAACTAAGTTATCTCTTTCTCTTATGTAATAGCGCCATGCCTTATAGTTAATACAAATTTGTCAGTGAAAGAGGAGTAAACAGGAAAATATGTATGTTATAGTATACAACGTAGTTAAATCGCATCCTATTTCCTGAGATGGCTTTGTGTCAAGCTGGGCGACGTTATCACAACAGGCTGTATATGACAACAATCTCATTATAATTAACAGAATCAGTTTGAGTTAAAATCGATTAAAATCAATTTTTAACATATTTTGTCTATTTGATTGTTATTACCAAATTTATATTAATATACAGTGAAATAAAAACAATATAATTATAGAACTGTTAAACATATGACAAATTATATAAGAAATAATCTATAAACAAAAAGCTACGTATGTTTTCTTCTTTTTTGAAACACATTTAGGCAAGTATGTAACTAATAATAACTTTAGTTTATTTTTGTGGGTCCGGCCTTTGGACGATTGGTTAATACAATAATGTTTTGGAGTCTTCTAAAACCTACACAGGTCAATTAATTATTATTGGATAACTTTGTTGTGATAAACTGCGGCAATGCCATCTTTAAAGGTTGAATTAAATACAATATAGACATTATTCATGTTTTTTCCAACGTTGATATCCAAAGTAAGACCATTATATAGAGTCCTTACTAAATGAAGTGTGTTCAATATAATTTATTAAAGGTATAGTGTTCTTTAATTGTTGGTACTTAAGGTTACATGGATTACACGTGTTTTGGTATTTGTTAGAACATGTATGTATTTTAAAATATAAATATTCATTACATGTATGCAATTTAAAAAATATATTAATATATCCTGATAATGCCATTTTTTTTACTAATATAAAATTAAATTTATGATTGAATGGTAATTCAACTCGTAAATTTTGTATCCATGTAAAGGTACACAAGCAATATTTGTATGGAGATGGGTTTTTAATATAATATTATACAACATTTTAAAAAACGAGCACTTTGATATTGCTACTTTACTGATGTGTCTTCTTGGAATAAATATATGCTATCCTTTTAATTAAACATTTTTATTCTGAAATTAAATTTGGTCTTTTGTTTTAATTTTTTTTTAATATGGCTGAAATTAATATTAATTGTATTATTAAGCATACTAGTAAGCAGTGAAATATGTACATAAGTCTCTCAATCTAAACCTTACTGTATGTTTCCCAAAAAATTATCCTCATATTCAACGTATTGGAAATATACAGTTGTAAAAATATAGAAACGCTTTAACAACAACGTTATTTTTTCCCATAGATAATTTCATAATTTATTATTTTTTATATATAATTGCGTTCCATAATGTATACTTTGATCGGAATAATTTACCTAAACCGTTAAATATTGAAGAAATAACTTCGTTAAAATTAGTTACTTTGAAATTCAAAAGATCGCTAATCAAAAAATGAAAAATCTTTCGAAGTCCAGTTTGCGGCAACTAATTTCTCTTGAATATACCTTTTATTTGTTAACAAACTCGTCCTATATTTACTTGAAGATTTTCGTTTAACTCCTCGTGTGCCGTCCCCTCTGAAAAGATGAAAAAATGCCACTAATGGCGTCAAAAATGATGTCCTTTGTAACCATGATCATGTACAAGATTTTACTTTTACAAGTGAAGTCATAGAAAAGTTATGAAAGCGTTTCCATATTTTTTTCACCTTATATACACCATAATAAGTGCGAATCACCTGCTCAAGATCTGATACTTGCACACAAATATGTTGGCGATTACATCTTAGAACGGTCTACTTAAAAGGCATATATAATATTTATTTTCGTTTAATTAAGTGAAACAAAATAGAATACATGAATAATCAGGTATATGTTTAATACATGTATGATTTAATAATTGGGCTATAATGGATTTGTAAATTACTTGTACAAACAAAATACCTTTCTGATAGGACTGTAATAATTATTGTTCGTTTGTTTATGTTAGTAAATATTTAATCAATTTCTTGGGTATTATTTTCATGTAGTCCTAGTATTTAATTTTACAGCATTTTATACTTGTTAAAAATGTTACGTTTTCACCAGTAACGTTTTGCCGACTACAGGTACTTATTGCTTGTAAATATTTAAATATTTAATTTAAATAATATTTAAAATGGTTTAAGCTGCAATGTTTGTTTATTCAGCTAAACGTAACAATGACATACAATACTTTATTTAATTAAAATTTAATTAGCTTTAATATAATTTGTATTGTTAAACATAATTTTACTACTTATACCTTTATACAAATTCAATCATATATTTGAAAAATAGCTTTACTCGACAGAATAATTAGTTATTAATACTCAAATCCTATCCGCTTAGCAATCAATTAACTTTTATATTCAACCGTAATTTCATAAATAACTAATTAATGTTTTTACAATTTGTATTCGGAAATTTCACTACATACAGTTACATATAACAGACAACATATATGTTATAACATATACATATGCCAAGTAACATATAACAAACTATATATGAATAGAATATAATAGAATAGAATAATATCTTATTCCATAAAATAACAAAAATACAATATTTATACAACGGAATTCTAGCCATCTCATCAAGTAAATGATCAAGTAAAGTAATCAAGCTAGCACAAAAAATATAACTATAACTTTAAAACAATATTTAAATAAAGTCAGTTAATCAAAAACCATGTAAAGCAGACAACTCTCTGCAGCGTGGTTAAACTTAAAATGTTATATTTTTATTATCTTTAATGTTATTTATGTTGTACTAAAACTAATATACTATAACTATAATGATCCTATAACTACTCAAATGCCAATTAAATACCATAGAACAACACTACAACCAATCAAGCTCTTCCCTTTCATGTGCCTACAAAATATAAACTCCTAAAACATTAATTAGTAATGGACTATAAATATGTAAATAAAATTATTTGGTTTAATTTTTTTTTTTTCTTTAGACTAATGTTTCAAACAAAAAGACTCTTGATCTTTAGTAAGGAGCCAATTCCTTAATTTTGCTAAAAATTGATTAATGGATGAGTTGTTATATTTAATTCCATTTCGAATTTGATTAAATAACTTAGGTCCTAAATAAGTAAAACTTTGTTTAAATATACATTTTTTACTTTGAGTCTTTTATAGATAACTTCAGTGACACTTCTAGTTCTGGGTAATAATCTGTTTTAAAATTACCACTCCTATTATAAAATATCATTAGAACCTTATAAACAAAAATATGAATTACAGGTAAAACTTGCAAGCCGATAAAAAGGGGGTGAGAAGATTGACGTTTGGGTTTGAATAATTTAACATACAAAATCAATCTTATAACATGTGCATATAACAGACAAGTTTTATGTTTAATTTGATTTCTTTTTGTTCATTTTGAGTCAGTAAATCCCCCCCACCCATAGTTACCTTTATGAACCTCCGTTTAGAATGTTCTGTCCTGACATGACTCATTGTCCCTGAGTAATGGTACACTTTAGAGGTAGTTTCTTTTTATTATTTTTTTTATATTTGTGCACTTAATATTTACGTATATAAAATAAATAATAGTTCATTTTTAATCACATCCAAATAATACAAAATATTAATAAAATGTAATAGAGCGTAGTATATATAATTCTCTCCCAATTTCCAAGCTGGCTATTCTTTAACGACAAAGTGACAGTTACGTTGCTTTCCTTAGTATAATCGATTAATTACTATCGATATAAGTCACAATAATTTAGCTCCATTCAAAATATTTATATAAATGGGCAGTAAATGTATGTATATTTAAAGACTTATGCGGTAAAGTTGTATATTATGATGATCACTGTAGCTGTTATTGAAAAGCTTACATATTAACAAAAAGTTCCCTTTAACATAATTTATCATGCTATTCGGCTCCATTTTAAATAAAGTCTCCTCTGCTGCCTTCTATGTACGTAAAATAGAAATGTAATACAAAAATGGTGAGGTAATAACATTTCATTTAATATTGTCAAAATATATTCTGCTTGGAGTGAAAACACACATTCCTCTCTCGTATCAAAGAGTCTGTTTGTTGCCAAAACAAATGTATGTTCTTTGCATCCTGTAGAACAACATAAAAATAACACAAACCATGATTTATTGCCTGCATACTAGCCACATTTCTTGGATAAAAAATATAATTGTTGTACTTCCTACTTGTTATTTTTAAATATATATTTCAAAATTCATTTTTTTAACTAATTAATACTGACAAGTATTTTTTAAATTCATAATGACGTAATTTAATTTAAAAGTATAAAATGGTTGACAATTTTATTTTCAGGACTTTATAATTACGTGATCAAGTAAAAACTGCGTCTTATTTTAGCTACACTTATTATTATTTCGATTTCCGATTATTCTATTTGAATTGTGTTTATTAAATCACGTTTTCTATAGTATATGTTACTAAATATTACAATTAATAACATATTTAGTTCGTAAAATATATTTATCACGATTGAAAAATTTGTACTTAAACATGATATATTGACTCATGTAAAAAATGGATGAAAATTAGATTTCATAGGTTGGTAAAATACTGAAATATAATTTGATTCTTAAATTCTGTCTGTATTCTTAAAGCACTATCCTGACTGGCCACTCAATAGACACTTACTTAAGTGCTTGTAACAGACTTTACAGTTCTAAGGTATAAAGTTTATTGAGTACGGTATTGTCTTAAGAGTCAGCTGTCAGCGGATATAGCCGCCATGTTGGATTTATATTCCGAAAGAATGGCGTTAAATGTAATACAGCACTGTGACAACATTAGGTGAAACGTGATTTTTTTGTATATTCAAACCTTCTATGACAACTAAGTTATTTAATGGCATCAAAGGATATATGTTCTTTCAAGAGTAAAATAATAAATAAATGTGTTATAAAGTTTTGAAAGTTTATTGTAGCCATTGATTCTAAGCTAAAATAACTTTCATACAACAATAAGTTATACTACTTATTTTCATTTTATTGAAAAAAAAAACTTTATAATAATGCTTGTATCATGAGCAGCAATTGGACTAAAAACATTAAATTATAAAAAAACCTAGATTTGTTACCTAAATATTTAACTCACAAAATAAAAATAATTTTACTTTAGTATCATATGTTGTAATAGATTTATTACTAATCCAAGCTTTATTAATAACATGCATTTATAATATGCAAAAATGGATTATTCATAAGTTTTAATAACATAAGTTTGGAGTGTTTGTCTTCAAATTAGAAACTTTGATCCAGTTTGATATTACCAAACTTTGATCCAGTTGTACTAATGCTCCAAGTGGAAACTTGACTTGATTGTTTAAATATTATGAACATAAAATCCTGAACAGTTTCCTATTTCTTTCAATTGTTAAAATGTAAGAAATCGTCGTAAAAGGTTGTTCCATCATAGTTGTATTACATCAGTATATCTTAATGTAAAAAAAAAAATATTTAGTTATGTAAAATGGCGATAGATTTAAGCATCACGGTCTTTGTAAATAGGACAAACAATTTGCCTAAATATATTTGAAAAAAATTGAGACAACATATTTACAAATAAATATATACACATTCGAATAATATCTGTAACATTTAAACAAAAAGGACAATTTAAATAATGTTATTGTAACTAATCTTTGTAATATTTAAATATATTGTAATAATTATAGAGTAAATTAAAATTATAACTGAATGTATGGACATAAAGCTGTACGTCCCATAGTGGCCCTGGCTATTGACATGATAACTAAATGTATGGACATAAAGCTGTACGTCCCATAGTGGCCCTGGTTATTGGGCTATTAAATTAACATTATAACTAAATGTATGGAAATAAAGCTGTACGTCCCATAGTGGCCCTGGCTATTGACATGTTAACTGAATGTATGGACATAAAGCTGTACGTCCCATAGTGGCCCTGGTACTTGGGCTATTAAATTAACATTATAACTGAATGTATGGACATAAAGCTGTACGTCCCATAGTGGTCCTGGCTATTGACATGATAACTGAATGTATGGACATAAAGCTGTACGTCCCATACTGGCCCTAGCTATTGGGCTATTAAATTAACATATTGGAAATAAAGCTGTACGTCCCATAGTGGCCCTGGCTATTGACATGATAACTGAATGAATGGACATAAAGCTGTACGTCCCATAGTGGCCCTGGCTATTAGGCTATTAAATTAACATGATAACTAAATGTATGGACATAAAGCTGTACGTCCCATAGTGGCCCTGGCTATTGACATGATAACTGAATGTATGGACATAAAGCTTTACGTCCCATAGTGGCCCTGGTTATTGGGCTATTTAATTAACATGATAACTGAATGTATGGACATAAAGCTGTACGTCCCATAGTTGCCCTGGCTATTGGGCTATTAAATGAATATGATAACTGAATGTATGGACATAAAGCTGTACATCCCATAGTGGCCCTGGTTATTGGGCTATTAAATTAACAATATAACTGAATGTATGGACATAAAGCTGTACGTCCCATAGTTGCCCTGTCTATTGGGCTATTAAATTATCATGATAACTGAATGTATGGACATAAAGTTGTACGTCCCATAGTTGCCCTGGCTATTGGGCTATTAAATTAACATGATAACTGAATGTATGGACTTAACGCTGTACGTCCAATAGTTTCACTGGCTATTGGGCTATTAAATTAACATTATAACTGAATGTATGGACATAAAGTTGTACGTCCCATAGTTGCCCTGGCTATTGGGCTATTAAATTAACATTATAACTGAATGTATGGACATAAAGCTGGACGTCCCATCGTGGTCCTAGCTATTGACATAATAACTAAATGTATGAACATAAAGATGTACGTCCCATAGTGGTCCTGGCTATTGGGCTATTAAATTAACATGATAACTGAATGTATGGACATAAAGCTGTACGTCCCATAGTTGCCCTGGCTATTGGGCTATTAAATGAACATGATAACTGAATGTATGGACATAAAGCTGTACTTCCCATAGTGGCCCTGGCTATTGACATGATAACTGAATGAATGGACATAAAGCTGTACGTCCCATAGTGGCCCTGGCTATTGACATGATAACTGAATGTATGGACATAAAGCTTTACGTCCCATAGTGGCCCTGGCTATTGGGCTATTAAATTAACATGATAACTGAATGTATGGACATAAAGCTGTACGTCCCATAGTTGCCCTGGCTATTGGGCTATTAAATGAATATGATAACTGAATGTATGGACATAAAGCTGTACATCCCATAGTGGCCCTGGTTATTGGGCTATTAAATTAACAATATAACTGAATGTATGGACATAAAGCTGTACGTCCCATAGTTGCCCTGTCTATAGGGCTATAAAATTATCATGATAACTGAATGTATGGACATAAAGTTGTACGTCCCATAGTTGCCCTGGCTATTGGGCTATTAAATTAACATGATAACTGTATGTATAGACTTAACGCTGTACGTCCAATAGTTTCACTGGCTATTGGGCTATTAAATTAACATTATAACTGAATGTATGGACATAAAGTTGTACGTCCCATAGTTGCCCTGGCTATTGGGCTATTAAATTAACATGATAACTGAATGTATGGACTTAACGCTGTACGTCCCATAGTGGCCCTGGCTATTGGGCTATTAAATTAACATTATAACTGAATGTATGGACATAAAGCTGTACGTCCCATAGTGGTCCTAGCTATAGACATAATAACTGAATGTATGGACATAAAGCTGTACGTCCTATAGTGGTCCTGGCTATTGGGCTATTAAATTAACATTATAACTGAATGTATGGACATAAAGTTGTACGTCCCATAGTTGCCCTGGCTATTGGGCTATTAAATTAACATGATAACTGAATGTATGGACTTAACGCTGTACGTCCCATACTGGCCCTAGCTATTGGGCTATTAAATTAACATATTGGAAATAAAGCTGTACGTCCCATAGTGGCCCTGGCTATTGACATGATAACTGAATGAATGGACATAAAGCTGTACGTCCCATAGTGGCCCTGGCTATTAGGCTATTAAATTAACATGATAACTAAATGTATGGACATAAAGCTGTACGTCCCATAGTGGCCCTGGCTATTGACATGATAACTGAATGAATGGACATAAAGCTGTACGTCCCATAGTGGCCCTGGCTATTGACATGATAACTGAATGTATGGACATAAAGCTTTACGTCCCATAGTGGCCCTGGCTATTGGGCTATTAAATGAATATGATAACTGAATGTATGGACATAAAGCTGTACATCCCATAGTGGCCCTGGTTATTGGGCTATTAAATTAACAATATAACTGAATGTATGGACATAAAGCTGTACGTCCCATAGTTGCCCTGTCTATTGGGCTATTAAATTATCATGATAACTGAATGTATGGACATAAAGTTGTACGTCCCATAGTTGCCCTGGCTATTGGGCTATTAAATTAACATGATAACTGAATGTATGGACTTAACGCTGTACGTCCAATAGTTTCACTGGCTATTGGGCTATTAAATTAACATTATAACTGAATGTATGGACATAAAGTTGTACGTCCCATAGTTGCCCTGGCTATTGGGTTATTAAATTAACATGATAACTGAATGTATGGACATAACGCTGTACGTCCCATAGTGGCCCTGGCTATTGGGCTATTAAATTAACATTATAACTGAATGTATGGACATAAAGCTGTACGTCCCATAGTGGTCCTAGCTATTGACATAATAACTGAATGTATGGACATAAAGCTGTACGTCCTATAGTGGTCCTGGCTATTGGGCTATTAAATTAACATTATAACTGAATGTATGGACATAAAGTTGTACGTCCCATAGTTGCCCTGGCTATTGGGCTATTAAATTAACATGATAACTGAATGTATGGACTTAACGCTGTACGTCCCATACTGGCCCTAGCTATTGGGCTATTAAATTAACATATTGGAAATAAAGCTGTACGTCCCATAGTGGCCCTGGCTATTGACATGATAACTGAATGAATGGACATAAAGCTGTACGTCCCATAGTGGCCCTGGCTATTAGGTTAGGCTATTAGGCCCTTTTGAGAGGGTGTTCATCGACTACGTGGGTCCTTTTCCCCGTAGCAAGTCAGGTAGCTCCTACCTACTTGTTTGTGTGGATGCTTTCTCGAAGTTCGTTTGGCTTTTCCCACTTCGGAGTGCCACGGCTAAGCTCACCATCCGTGCTCTCCAGTCCCAACTCGTCCAGCACTTTGGTGTGCCTTCCACTCTTGTGTCCGACAACGGTAGCCAGTTTACCTCACACGAGTTTCGTAGGTTCTGTTTTGGCAATGGTATCAGGCATGTGACTACCTCTCCTTATTACCCACAGCCTTCTCATGCAGAGCGCAATCGTCGGTCTGCCCTTATTACCTTCCATGCTGAGAAGCAGAACACCTGGGATGAGAGTCTCTCTTAGCTCCAGCTAGCTTTTAATTCTTCCAAGCATGAGAGTCACAATGCCACTCCCTTCGAGATTCTACATGGCTACCCTCCTAACAACCCTTTGTCCAACTTGTGGAGGTTAGAGGATCTTCAACCTACGCCAGGTGCCACTGACGTAGTGTCCACGTGGCGGGCTGCTCGGCGCAACCTGCTACGTGCTAGAGAGAGAGTAAGGAGGAGGTATGATAAGGGTCGTACTCCTAACCCTTTTCAGGTTGGAGATCTGGTTCTTTGTCAGGCTCACCCGGTCAGTTCGGCCGCGGAACGAAGAGCTGCAAAGTTGTGCTATCGGTGGTCTGGTCCCCACCGCATCGACAGGTTTTTGTCTCCGGTGACTGCTCTGCTGGTTGATCCCCAGTCAGGCAGGGTGTTTAGGAAAGCCCATGTGTCCCAGCTTAAGGCTTTTCGGGGAACGGTTGGTCCAGGAGTTGGTGTTCCTGGGGGTTTCTTGGGGCAAAGAGATTGATCACCTCTGCGCCCTAGGTGGCTGTTCTGAGAGAGTCTTCTTTCTCTCTTTTCTTGTCGGGCCCGACAGTCAGGGTAGTTTGCTCCCTGTTCGAGGGGTTTCCCCTCTTAGTTTCTCTTGGACGTCCTTGGAGCACCACTCTTCGGAGGTCTTCGTCTTCTCTTGGTTCCCTGAGGTACCGAGTTTTCTCCCCTGCCTGGGTGTGTTGAGGTTTTGCAGAGGGAGGTTGTACCGGGTCTTTTGACCGGTACATTTCGTTTTTTTCGTCGTAGTCTGCCGGGCTGCCTGAGATTCGCTTTTGCCCGGCGTTTCGCGTACTTTGGTGGCCGTTGTCCCAGTTCCGTTTCGTTTCGTGTTCCAGCAGCTTCGGTCAGGTTGGCCTGGCTGTTCAGTTGTCTTGTGCTGCCTGCAGAAATAGACATGTTCGGCTAGACAAACCTAAACTCCAGGGTCCTTGAGTGGGACGTTCAGCCCTCGGCCTGCCGTCCGGGGATTGCCGACCATCCTGCACTGCTAGCCTGGCCTGAGGACCATGTTGGAGCCTGGAGTCGCCCATTACCCGCTCTACATCTGTGTGGTATAAGTCTTCTGTCCTCAGGTCAGTGTATTCCATGTTTTCGTTTCCCGGCGGCTGAGCTGGGGGGTAGTGAATGTTTGAAAAAAAAAATAAATTTATACAAAGAAAGAAAATTATTTAAAAAAAAAAAAAAAAAAACAGTGAAATACAGGAAATATAAAAGAAGAAAAAAGTTTGTGGAACTGTTTAATTTGTGCCTAGGCCTAAAACTGATGGGACAAAGTGGGCAACACAGCCATGGGGACCTATATATGTATTTTTTTTATTTAAAGGGAAAAAAAACTTAAAAGACAAACAAAAGGAACTTTTTGGATGTTAATATTTATTTATATTTATATTTCTTGTTATTTAGTTTAATTAGTTTATTTTGTTGTTAGATATTTTAGAGTTTATATTTGTTAGGTCCCTATTGTTAAATTGTGTTGTTATTTATTTTTATGCTTTAGGCCTAGTGATTTAGTTATTTATTTATTTATTTCGTGTTTGTTATTATTGATGTCAGGGGATAATAGAACGGTACCGTGTTATATTTTCTTTTAAATTATTTAATTTAAATAATTTTAAATGTGATCCCATCGCTCGACTTGTTTTGAGCCATCCCCCAGTTGGCACGCTTCCCAGCTTTGGGGGGGGGGATGGGTCTCAACTCACACAAAACATAATGCTGCTCACTCTCTAAAAGTCAGACACATACTAAAGTTGATTCATCAAAAACTCTAAACATAAATGACCGCAAATGTTGGAGCCAAAAGTCTGATGCGGAGTGTAGTTGTACAACACTTTACATCCCTGAAAATGCTCTAAAAGGTCTGGTGGTGGTTGTAGGTTTCCAAAACTATCGAAATACGTCACCAAGTTGTCCACTTTTTTGTAACACACCCAGTGAGTACCCCTCCCACTGTTTGAATCTAAATTAACAATGGCACTTTCCTTTTTCCAAACATTCTGTGGTAAGGCGTCTCTCATAAAAACACCTCGAAAATGTGGTATTCTAAATTACGTGCATATCTGTCCAGGTCAAAGTTTGTAAGAGCCCGATCCGGTAAGTGTTTTAACGCAAACTTTTTTTTTTTCTTATATACGACTTTAGGTGATCCATTTCCCTGCTTGTACGGCTTTAAATAGTAACCTTTACCTCGCCGCTTTGCAATCTTTTTCTTTTTGCATACGCGTCGTCTCTTCATTTTACCTCCCAGCTTTTTCTTGGCATTCATAGCTGTTGTCACGGACCAAGCTGCGGCTCGTTCTGCTAAAGAAGCGTCTGATGATTTAACCCTATTCCAAGCCTTATCGGCCAGCTGTTGATCCGCCTGTCTACGGTGTTGATTGTCACTATATTTGGAATATGTAATGTCGTGCTCCTTACAGGCCTCGTCCAACTTGTTAATTCCCTGATCACCACGAGCTAACCTCTCCTTTAATTTGGTACCTGGACCACAGTACCTGTAACCTCCTGGCGGATGAAGTTCCACTGGTAGTAGATCAATCCCTTTGTTAAGAGCTGAACTGGCAAAACTACCGACTGTCTCTAGTAGTCCACACCCTTTGATTGTTGAATGACGACTGACTTTTTTCTTGTTGACTCTCGGCATTATAAACATCAAATGACTGTCTCTATTCAAATTCAAGGGTTTTTATTCGTGTGATCTAACTCTAGTAGCTTCGTTTAAGAAATACGGTCGTACAATATGTTTGTCAATCCACTCCTCTTTAGACAAACTGTGGATCTAATCTTGAGGTGGTAATATGCGATAGTATATATCGTAAAGTAATGCGCTCATTGCTCGTATAAGATAATTCATAGTTACAGCGTCTTGCATCGTGACTGGATCACCCACAGAGGAAAGCTTTTTATCTCCGAAATCCCACTCATTAGCGGTCTGTTTAGGAATCCACTTTTCCCGTACCACGTTAAGAGATCCTGACAGGTAGTTTTGAGTCACTGCATCTTGAGGTTCAACAGGATCTTTGATTGACGTTAATCGCATATTGTTAAACGCCCACCCGCTTTTAGCCTTTTTCGGGCTATTAGCCGTCAGGTACTTCTTTGTAACTACGTCTGCATCATCTATTGGGTCGGCCAACTCAACCAACCGTTTTTTCCCAAAGTGCCAAAAGCTGCCGTACCTAGGTGGAACAAGAGATTCTACGTACAATTTAGTTGCAGCATCTTTTGCTTCAATAGGATTCTGAACATTTGCTATATACCTGTCTTTAGCATTAATGTATTTATCCTCGAATAATACGCAATGCTCACCTATAATCTGTAACAGGTCCACCAAATTGATAGGCAAATTAATTAATTTAGATAAATAATAAATTATTATATAGAAGAAAAGGAATATATTTAATCAAAATAGATGGAGAAGTTTCAAATCATATTAGAGAATTGTCGTGTGGAAAATAACCGTGGGACAGACGAGGCCCCAGAAATAAGTCGTAGTAAACAAAACTCTTTGTTCAAAACAGGATGGGTGGGCCGGTTCCGAGAATTGCAATCGTAAACATGTAAGCATATTTGAGGGACAAGCTACATCACGTCGGTTGGTTATTTTCCATTAAACCCCACCATGTCACAAGTGACTGATGTGCAGTAAAAGAACTCAGATGACGAGTTCTGAAACGAACCAATCAGAACGGGACATATGATTCCAAATTTGCCCGTAGGCCGCAGCAGCTGTCAAAACAGTTACATCGTGATATACCCAGAAGGGTCATAGTCGCGTACCCAAAGGAAAAAAGGCGGGAATCTGACTTCAACGGTTGAAGAACGTTCCTCGCCCCAGTTGGCAAATAGTTGGAGATCGACGAGGATCGTCTTCCACAGACATCACCGGCATCGGGCTACGTTTCCGGGAAAATGTGGTGAAACACTTGTGCGTTTTAAATGTACTAACTAAAAGTTGTGGCTATAAATTAAAGTTGATATTACTTTGGATTTCCGTTTCGTTGAGTATACGATAGGACACGAGATGGACCCCATCATCATCCATAGTGATTACTCAGATAAGTTGTTAGAATAAATTATTGATTAGAAAAAAGTTAACAATGATTTTGTAAATCAAACTTAAATGACTCAATTGACTTAAAAGAAAATATCTAGTTTTAGATAATACAATTTTCAATCCTATTTTATTGTACTGCAAATACCAATTGAGTAACGTAATGATTTTGAATAATGTAAAATAAATTAAATTTTGTAAAGTAACATTTGTTTTAATGTACTACTTAGTTCCACCAATTTACCTATTTTAAATGACCCTGAGAGACAAATAAGAGAACTCACAAAATCATTCAATTTGAATAATGCTGAGTAAATTGACAATGCATTTAAATCAAAGTAACTCATAAATAAAGACGAGTTCAACAGAGTTAGCTCAACAAAGTGAAGCTTTATTGTTGCAGATTTAATTACTAATATTTGTTGTTGCAAATTTACTTAATTATTACAGATTTAACAAGAGAGTTCTACAGAATGGCGCGCACAACGTGAGACGACGTAGTATAATAAGTAGTAAATTTTAATCTATTCAAAAAATATTTAAAATAAAGAATTATAATAATTTGTCAACAATAATTGACAATAACATTAGTAAAGAGTGCTGAATTCATGTAATCTTCATTTAGTTTAATCAATTGATTGAGTTGAGAAATTGAAAAGTGTTATAGGCTAGGCTATATGATATGAATAATGAATTAAATACATTTTAATACATTTGATTTAAAATAAATTAAATATAAAAAGAAAAAATAATAAGAAAATATTTTTGTTTAACTTAAATTCAATATTTATTTGAGTAAAAGAAAAACTGTGTAGATTAATAAATTTTGAATTTATTAAATAATAATTTATAATAATGGCTGATGTTAATGTAGTCCAAAACTCAGAGTTGGATTCTGAGGATTCAGATACCTCTCTGAGTGTTATCAGGGAAGCTAATATAAACAAAAACAAATATGATAAAGCTAGGCCTAAATCGAGCATGGAAAATACACTAGCAAACATAGTTGAGATGTTAGGAAACATGAACACTAAATTTGAAAGCAAGTTTAATGAATTAAATGACAAAAATAATAAGAGACTAGATGCAGTAGAGGCTAAGTTAGAAGCTAAATTTGATGAAATTAGCAACAGACTAGACCAAAATGAGGTTAAAATTAATGAAATAAATATTAACCTAGAAACTAAACTTAATGAAATAAATAATGAGTTTAGGAGAAATATAAATCAACTTGAAAATAAAGTAGATAGACAGCTAGAACAAATTAAAACAAATTGCACTGAAGAAATTAAAGTTCAAGAAAATAAAATCAGGGACGAAATGAACGATAGGGACAAAGAACAGATAGGTTATCTAAACACTATCATAGACAATAAAATAGAAAGAGATATCACCCTAAATAACACTAATCTAGAGGGTAAAATAAATGAATTAAAAGACCATGTAGATAAAGAAATAAAAATGATTTGTGACCAAAATAAGAGAACTCAAATAAATAGAGATAGATCTGTTGTAAGAGACAGTAGTAATAATACACACATAGGTGAGGTAGACATATCACTAAATAAAATCACTATTGATGATAATAAAAATAAGACTACACAAAACACTACAAATAACAAAACAATCTCTAGCACTAGTGCGGAATTGTATTTAGTAAATTTCTATCCAGACTCAAACAAATGTCACCCAATGACATTTATTAAATTTGCTAGGAAGTTTGTAGATCTATCAGAGGATCAATGGGATTGTCAAATTCTATTTCTTATGAAACACTTGAAAGGGGAGGCTAGTATATGGATTAGAAATAGACTTGACAAGTGGAACAACTTTCTTGAATTCGAAAGCGAATTTAGAAATAAATATTGGGGAATAGACAAACAGAAAGAATTTGAAAACAAACTAATGGGGGGTGGTACCTATGATGCTAACAGGGATGACATGGTAAATTACATCATGGAATACTACAACATATCATGTTTTCTAGATCATAAGCTGAGCATGACCACTTTTCTTAGTTTCATATCACGACACCTACCAATAGGGATTAGTGCATCAGTAGCGACAGCTAGTAACATACAAAACGGAGATGACCTAGAGACCTATTTGAAACAACTAAACCATGTAGGTAGAAGTCAGTTTGATTCCAATAATAGACCACAAAATAGATCTAAAAGAAGTAAATAATGATGTAGTAGGTCTGGACAATGAATCTAATATGAAAGCTAATGAGCACATGAAAGAAGTTGATGATAGGATAGGGAGTAATAAAGACAACTTTGTCAATGAAACTAAAAGAGTAAATGTAGACTTTGTTGAGTATGAACTAATTGAACACTCAAAAGCAAATGCAACACCAAGAGAGATAGGCTATGAACTAAGTAACCAAACCAGTAGGCCTAAAATAAATGATGAAATAGAAAACCAGATAGGGCATCTAAACACAGTGTTAGATAGCAAAATAGGACAAATAAATGAAACTCTAGCACTCAGTAACTTTAACTTTGAAAGTGTAGTAGATGACTTCAGATGTCAAGAAAATAAAAAACTAAAAATGATCAGAAGTAGGATTGAGGAGCTAAATGAGTTCTTCAAGTTTGAGATGGAGATTATAAATAAATATTGGGGCCTAAACAAACAAAAGGAAGTTGAAAATAATATGATGGGGGGTGAAAACTTTGATGTAGAAATGGAGGACTTTGTAAACTATGTGATGAGATACTATAATCTCTCATGCTTCTCAAACTTTAAATATAAAAAGAAAAAATTTTAATCAGTGCTCTCGGATAACTACATTTGCTCAGAAAACTAAACTATAAACTTAGCTGTTTAATAAAATATGTCTAAAAAATGTTGAAGTAATAAATAAATAGTAATTGAAACAATATAACTATAATGATAGGGGGGTTAAATAAGAATAAATAAAGAAAATGTAGAGATGATATTTAAATAAAAGAATGTTTAAATAGGTCATTTAATAATAAACAAATAATAGGCCTAATTAAAAATTTGTGAAAAATAATAATAACCAGAGAGTTGTTATTGAATATGAAGGATACTAAATGATTTAAATGAAACTTTGATAATGATATGTGTTAAATGAATATAACACTAATAATAAAATGATTGTTAGGTGAGAATAAGATAGTTTAAGGAGATGTTTTATAATAACTCGTTTCATAATCCATGAATATTTATATTGAATATTTTAAAATAATAACATGATAAATGTGTAAAACTAAAAAGAGGTATGAAGATTTGCTAAAATATATTGTTGTTATAACCCATGTATGCTCATAATAAAAATAATGCAATGACTTGGTTCACATAAAATGAAATAGGTGAGATAGGCCTATCTTGTAAGACTTTGTATGATAACAATGTTCTAATGACCTGTCAATGTTCATGCTAAAAAATGATTTAAATAATAATATGATATGACTCAAAGAAATGTTAAACCATGATGAAGTGAATAAGGTATAATGTAATACTTTGCTTTTGTAACTCTTGTATGTTGACATTAAATATAATCCAAATATACACATTGTGTATACTCTGTTAAAATAATGAAAGGAGGATTTCTTTACAATACTGTGTTATTGTAAATTGTTTATACTTACATTGATATGACTTAATGAATATAACAATAATGATTCAAGGATGTGTTTAACTAATATGATTGAAGGAGATGTTGAGAAGTATTTTACTATAATAAATTGTTTGTGTCTATATTGGAAATAATCGGATGAATGTAATTCTGATACTGAATATGATGATTAATGTGAAACTAGATGAATTTAGGAGAGAATAGGATAACAGATAATTCTTACAATTTGTGTATGTTAATATTAATTTAACTCACTAACGTACATTGTATGTATTTTGATAAACTTAAATGAATTTTATTCATTTAAAGAATTTGATGAAAGGAGAACAGCCAGTGGTTAATAGTAGTACGATTCAACTCTAATTAAAACTAGTCACTTTCTAAATTCAAAATTATTTAACGCCAAGTACTCTATTAATCACACAATGGCACAGTATATCAGTTTCAGGTGTTGGTTAACCTTGACAATAGCGTCTAAAAACTAAAAGCTTACAGTGATCTGTAGCATGGCAAACCCATTTACCTAAGTCATGTTATAGACACCAATAGATTAATAATTTTGAAACATAATATTATAAAAGTAGATTGAGACCTTGTAGATGTGTTATGATAATTTTGTTAGTAAACTGTTGTACTAACATTGGTGTAGACAATGAGTGATAGAAATCACAATTTAATATGATTATAATGTAATGACAATGTTTGATGATAATATATTGCAAATGAATTTTATTTTGTCATTGATGCAAATAATAAGTGATGGAATTTAAAAAAGTTTAACATGAGTAAAATATAATTGAAAATATGAGTAATTAATTTTATATCAATAATGAACAACCAATAATGAGTTATTTGAAAATTTTCAAACTTAATAATGATAACTAACTTTGCATATGTCAGCTCGAAATATGTCAAAGCAATATTAGTCAATGTATGAAAAATTAAAGTTTCGTATACAAGTAATATGTGTGTATACACAAGTAATAATCGACAATATGAAAGATGATTAAATATGAGTATGTTTAAATGTTTGTAAATAATTTTTTTACTTCAATTAATTGCTGATGCAATTAAAAACAGGCTATTTCTATAATTAACAGTCTGTAATTGAATTATGCTATATGTATTACTTAATGGAAAAGGTAATCAAAGTGGTCATGTGAATGAAAAGACTTTGTACTGAAACAAACTTTCAGTGAAACTAGTTGAGACTGTTTTGGACATCAGAAATTTGTGAAACATGGACACGAATGGACACAAGTGACATTGTGGACGGTGCTATGCCACAGACGGGGTCCGGACGCCGGCGCGCCATGCAAACACATGATACGGTGGAGCTGTCAGTCCAGGAACGCACCAGGTGGTGGTGACTCATCCCATTGACACGGCTCTACATCACTCCCATACACTAGGACAACAGCACATGTTCGAGAACAACAACTTGTACATCAACCAGTTGGTGACATAAGACAATCTTTGTTCTGCTGTTTATAGTCTCTCGAGACCCATAGACTTGTGAATCAGATATTCACTGAACTTAATTGTAGTGTTCAAACATTTGAAACTTAAAATGATCATAAGTGCAAACCAGTATAAAACTTTTATGTGGACCGTTTCCAGTTTTATAAAAGTGAGTGAATGTTTTTAAGCTTTTGTCAAAATAAGCAATAACTTCTGAAGAAAACCAATATTCTACAAGAACAATTACAATGTTCCAGAACCCTGGCCCATACTTGAACACTATGGCATTGTAAATGAACTATCCCAAAGTGCGTGCAGTGACATCAGGCCCCACTGGCGTAGCAACAACTTAACAACATGTCCCAAACTAATAAATAAAAATAAAATATGATATAAATGTGTATGAAAAGATAATAGTAATGAATAGATAATATATAACAAATAAATAATAAAACAAAAGTATAAATGATTTATAAATGATGAATTTTTAACAATAAAAAAAATGACAACTGTATTTATTGACAAATTTTTTTTATAATATCAAATAATATTTTATAGATAATTATTAATTCAAATTTTAGTTTAATTATTGGAAAGATTTACAATATTTTTGATAATAAATTATAAAGTAATAAATAATAATAAAAACTTGCATCAATGACAGACTAATGTAATGTATATGTGGTTCATTAGTAAAAAATAATTCAAGCTACTCGTATATAAATGTAAGAGTTGATAACTTATTGATTGAAATTACTAATTATTATATAAACAATTTGGTAATTAATGATGTACAACTTTGAAAATTGATCATTTGTCAAATGATAAATATTGTGTAAAAAGTTTTCAGGAATATTTGATTAGTTGATTAATGATAGATGTTAAGATTTGACTAAGGATTGATAATATATGTAAAAATATGATGAATTATTGATGATTGAAAATGTATTTGGAAAATATTTAATGAGTAATAACTGATTCAATAATGTTAAGATTTGTTTTAGATTTGATGATTGTTTAAGGACTGAGAATTTACTTGTAAAATTTAAGGAAGGATAGAGGATTGAAAAAGATATAGGAACTTAAAAATGGAAAATGGATTGATAACAGGTCACAGCATTAAAAGAAGGGTTTAAGGGGTTGATTATGGATATCAGTAATTAAAGACGGTTAAAGGAAAGAAACAAGATCTTAGCATTTAAAGACGGATAAAGGGTTGAATATGGATACTTGCATTTAAAGACGGATAATGGATTGAATACGGATACTTGCATTTAAAGACGGATAATGGATTGAATACGGATACTTGCATTTAAAGACGGATTAAGGGTTGATTATGGATATTTCCATTTAAAGACGGATTAAAGGATTGATGTCGAAGTTAAGAATTTAAAAATGGTTAAAAGAGTTGAGAATTTATTTGAAATATATGACAGGGTATTGAAAAATGATTGACAAATTAATATAGGATGTTGATGAAATACTTAAATAAATAAATGATGATTCATTTATGAATTGATGAACTATATAACATGTTATGGTGATGAATAGTCATATGATTTTAATGATGATGTTGAGATATGATAACTGTAAGTAAGTGAATGATTAATTAATTTTGAAATGTAACCTAGTAACTGATGACTTATATTTTGTTGATTTTGATATATGACTTGTGTATTTTGATGGATGATTTCATATTGTGAAATGAGTCATTGATTTTAAATAAGAACTTGTATAATTTTTGATGATGTAGTGATCTTAGTTGTATAATTTTTGAAATGGTATTTAGCAAATGAGATAATTTGTCAATGAATACTAATTATTTAATGATTAAAAAGAAATCATAATTTAATGATTAATTAATTTTGATAAATACTTGTATAGAACTTAAAGATGTATTAATTGTTGATGTATGAATTTCAGTATGTAATATATAATTTTGTTTGATAATTTTTAATCCAAGACTGATGGATTTTTGATTGACTACTTGTAATAATTAAAAATATAGTAACTTTTCATGAACAATTATGTACGATGAAATGAGTTGTTAAACTTTTGACTTATAAATTATAGAATTGTTAGTTAACAATTTTGATTTATTGGATCATTGTTTAATAAATGTAACTTTTGAATTATTGATTTTTATTGATAACTGTGTAGGATGTGATGAATTTTTTGAATTTTTTAATCATAAGTGACTAATTTGTAATTGATAATTTTATGATTTATTGAATTGTAATTGATTAATTTGTATTAATGATTTAATGGACTTATTTTGATAAATATGGATTCTTAAATGTTGATAAGGAGATAATGATGTATTGCCATAGAATATGTAATCTGATATTGAATTATAGAATAGTTAATAGACTTAATTTACTAGATATAATAAATATTGTAAAAATGAAACTTATCTGAGGAACAACCGACAATTTGGTGAATCGTATTTAAAATCAAGATTTTTTGACTCGCGTTACACACACATCGCAAAAAATCGGGGGGTACTGTAACAGGTCCACCAAATTGATAGGCAAATTAATTAATTTAGATAAATAATAAATTATTATATAGAAGAAAAGGAATATATTTAATCAAAATAGATGGAGAAGTTTCAAATCATATTAGAGAATTGTCGTGTGGAAAATAACCGTGGGACAGACGAGGCCCCAGAAATAAGTCGTAGTAAACAAAACTCTTTGTTCAAAACAGGATGGGTGGGCCGGTTCCGAGAATTGCAATCGTAAACATGTAAGCATATTTGAGGGACAAGCTACATCACGTCGGTTGGTTATTTTCCATTAAACCCCACCATGTCACAAGTGACTGATGTGCAGTAAAAGAACTCAGATGACGAGTTCTGAAACGAACCAATCAGAACGGGACATATGATTCCAAATTTGCCCGTAGGCCGCAGCAGCTGTCAAAACAGTTACATCGTGATATACCCAGAAGGGTCATAGTCACGTACCCAAAGGAAAAAAGGCGGGAATCCGACTTCAACGGTTGAAGAACGTTCCTCGCCCCAGTTGGCAAATAGTTGGAGATCGACGAGGATCGTCTTCCACAGACATCACCGGCATCGGGCTACGTTTCCGGGAAAATGTGGTGAAACACTTGTGCGTTTTAAATGTACTAACTAAAAGTTGTGGCTATGAATTAAAGTTGATATTACTTTGAATTTCCGTTTCGTTGAGTATACGATAGGACACGAGATGGACCCCATCATCATCCATAGTGATTACTCAGATAAGTTGTTAGAATAAATTATTGATTAGAAAAAAGTTAACAATGATTTTGTAAATCAAACTTAAATGACTCAATTGACTTAAAAGAAAATATCTAGTTTTAGATAATACAATTTTCAATCCTATTTTATTGTACTGCAAATACCAATTGAGTAACGTAATGATTTTGAATAATGTAAAATAAATTAAATTTTGTAAAGTAACATTTGTTTTAATGTACTACTTAGTTCCACCAATTTACCTATTTTAAACGACCCTGAGAGACAAATAAGAGAACTCACAAAATCATTCAATTTGAATAATGCTGAGTAAATTGACAATGCATTTAAATCAAAGTAACTCATAAATAAAGACGAGTTCAACAGAGTTAGCTCGACAAAGTGAAGCTTTATTGTTACAGATTTAATTACTAATATTTGTTGTTGCAAATTTACTTAATTATTACAGATTTAACAAGAGAGTTCTACAAATCTTTAGACTGACTGCATCATTTTCATTTATTGCATCGCCTATATTCGCTAAAACTTTATTTTGCATATCATAGTTTCCTTCAGGAGTCAATTTAAATCCTTCACCTCGTGCTCCTTTGGGCACAGCAGCAGCACCTTTTTGAACTAACTGACGTCCGAACTTGTCGATAGACATTACGATAATGGTTACAAAATAAAGTTATCAAAGTCTTTTATAATATCCGCCTCCTTGAGCTCCTCCAGAATGGCGATAATCTCATTATTGTGACCACTGTTACCTGCTTCTTTAGATGCTAACAACAGACGCAAACGATCAACCAATTCATTAGGGTCATCCCAGTACCGGTAGTCGACTTTGGATTTCTCAACTTCCTTTAGCAAACTCTCTCCAAACTTTGTTCTCTTTATAAATGGTGATAGTGGTTGACTTGGTCTTTTTCTAGACGCTGGAAAAGCATGTAGTAAGGGTAGTTTCTTCTTATTTTTTGGTGGAAACATATTTGATATAATATTCGTGTACTTGTAGCCTCTGTTGGATTTTATTCCTCTTCCATCTTCACGCTTGTGAACACCAGTGTCCTCCAACATTTGCTTGTACACTTTTAAATCATTGTCGTTGAACGATCCACTCTGCGGATGTTTCTTGAAAATCAACTCAAACAGTCCAGGTGTTCCCTTGTATTCAACTCCATTTATAACTATATCGTTATCGGAAAAGCTAACCGGATACGATCCCATTTTCCACTCGTTGCCATCATAGTGAATGCCGTACGTGAAATCAGCTTCTTCCTTATCGTCCGTTTGAATAAACTGAAGGTAGGTGCTTAACATGTCTCCAATGTTGTTTGCACGAATAAATGCGTCAAACTCTGACGCTAAAGACGGTCTTCCAGATGCCTGCTCAGGCTCAAAAACCTCCTCCTCCTCCTCCCGCTCCTCCTCCTTCACTTCCTCTTCATTCTCCTCTTTGGGCTCTTGCTTGATCTCTTTGGTAGCAACAACCGTCTCCGTCAACTGTTTTAGTGTATCAATCAACGGTTTGTACTGTACTTCCAACGAACGTTGTGTTTGAATTGAACTGCTTTTAATATCGCGCAACTTTTGCCTTATACTATCCTGCAGCATCTTTGTTTCTCGTATAAGATGTTAATCCTTGAACGTCATCTTGTCGAATAACTAATTTAAGATATCACATCCTTATTTATTGAGTTTTCACAGTCTCTCCCCACTGCGGATAGTTGTAACCGACCTTCTTCTTGCTACCTCATGCACATCTGGGCTCCCATCCATATTCTTACGGTATCCCCTCAGGTTATTTTCCTGATTTCATGTTTTCCTGTTTTCCTGTTTTCCTGTTTTCCTGTTTTCCTGTTTTCCTGTTTTCCTGTTTTCCTGTTTTCCTGTTTTCCTGTTTTCCTGTTTTCCTGTTTTCCTGTTTTCCTGTTTTTTTCCC